>SJJU01072797.1:0-79426 GCA_012932125.1 Conopomorpha cramerella | reverse complement strand
CTCTCCAATTGCACGCTACTGTGATCTGTTTTCGGCTTCTCGCATCCAGCTTCTGCCAGCCATCTTGCGTATATCATCAGTCCACCTTGCCTGAGGGGCGTCCTACACTCCGTTTGCCGAGACGCGGTCTCCACTCGAGAACTCGTTTTCCCCAACGGTCATCGGTTCTACGGCTAATATGGCCGGCCCACTGCCACTTCAGCTTGCTAAACGATGAGCTATGTCGATGACTTTGGTTCTCTGTCGATCCACCTCCCCTCTCCTGTCTGAATCATAGGATCATAACTCCAAGGAGATGTGGAACGGCGTGGTTGCGGGGTGCAGGTAGGAAGCTTCTAGTCGGAGGTGCGTTTATATGGGTGAGGGGGGGTGGTGTCGGTGAGATAGGCCTCGGTGGATTTTTTCTGGTTGGCTAAACAGGGAAATCCTACAAAATGCTGAGTATGCCGGATTGCGTGGACTTAAGTTTGCAAGGTTAAGTACAGGAACGCGCACCAACTAAGTCTACATACACGTCCTCGTCGTCCTCCCCGGGCAATGTTGAGATCTGAATACGGGCCTTGCAAATCATCATCTACCCCGAGATCGAAAACAGCTGAGTATGTAGACGAAAGGCGAGCCTTCGGCGCCTCAAAACCGGAAAACTAGCCAGGGGAGACAACCCCGAGAGAAAAACATAGTGTGTCTGGACGCTACGAAGCAGCAGCCCTGCTATCAGACTAGGGTACTATGGGCTAATAACCTGTATACCTGAAGTATAATTATTACTGACACTCAAGCAATAAATCAACGGACGGATTCAACAAAACTGACTTTTGGCGCGAAAATACGGACTTCGATAGGTTGCTGGAATGTACGGACTATGCGCGAAGAAAGCAGATTGCTTCAAGTAGCGAAGTGCATGAAGGAGTACAACCTGGAGATTTTAGGAATTGCAGAGGCGAGATGGAAAGAGTTTGGAGAACACCAAGTGGAGGACCTGTTGTACTCAGGCAATAACGATAGGCACGAGGCAGGAGTGGCCTTGCTCCTTAGCAGAAAAGCTAGAAAGAGCCTCATAGATTGGATACCAATATCTGACAGAATTATCGTAGCACGATTCCTGTCCAAAGTAAGAAAGATAACGGTGATCCAATGCTATGCACCTACAAACATGGCTGAAGCAGGGGATAAGGACACTTTTTACGAACAGCTCAACTCTACGCTCCGGAAAGTAAAGTCCCAGGACATAGTGATGTGTATGGGGGACTTCAACGCTCAGGTCGGAAACTTCAACCGGGGTATAGAGTCGTGGGTTGGACGACATGCGCTGGGAACCCGCTCTGACAATGGAAATCGGCTAGTGGACTTCTGCTGCGAGAACGACCTCATCATTGGTGGGTCAGTGTTTCCCCACAGGGACTGTCATAAGGTGACGTGGGTCTCCCCTGACCATCGTACAGAGAACCAGATCGATCACCTTTTGATAAGAAGAAAGTGGAGGCACTCGCTTCTCGACGTCAGAAACAAACGCGGTGCAGACGTCAATAGTGATCATCACTTACTCGTCGGCAAGATCCAGCTCAAGATAGCAGTCGCTCCAGAGAGATCTATGCATAGCAGTAAACGATTTGACGTTAAGAAGCTGAACGACCCCGTTGTAAGAAGGAAGTTCGCCATCGAACTACACAACCGATTTCAGGCTCTGTCTTTGGAGGATGATCCAGTCGAGGCCCGCTGGTCACAGACGAAGGACATTATTCAAAAGTGCTGCAAGGACGTCTTGGGAACTAGGGAATACTCGAAGAAGAAGTGGATTTCTGAGGAAACATAGGATAAAGTCCAATCCCGCAAATCCCTAAAAAATAAGCTCAACACGGCCAAGGACTACAACAGCAAAGAAACCGTAGCTTATGAGTATTTCCTATGTGAAAGCGACGTCAAACGCAACATAAAGCGCGACAAGCGACGTTGGGCGAACAACATCGGAAAGCTGAAGCAGCAGCCCGAAACGGAGACAGTAAGGAGTTGTACAGAGCTGGGAGGGAGCTGTGCAAGCAGACACAGACAGAACGGCCAATACGAAGCACAGAAGGCACTATATTGGTGACAATGGAAGACCAGCTTCGACGGTGGCATCAGCACTTCAGCGAGGTATTTCGTGTCACAGACTCTGACGAAGGATCCAACGTGAACGATGTGTCGCATACTCCACCGTGGCAGCTGGATATTGACACTCAGATCCCTAGTCATGAGGAAATTACCACGGCAATAAAATCGTTGAAGAGTGGAAAAGCCCCCGGAAACGATGGCATTCCCTTTGAAGCTTTGAAGGCCGATGCGCAGGTATCTACAGCAATTTTACACCCCCTAATCAGGTCCATATGGGAGACCGAACAAGTCCCCAATGACTGGAAAGAAGGCGTCGTTGTGAAATTGCCAAAAAAAGGAGACCGCTCACTGTGTGCGAACTGGAGAGGAATTAACCTTCTCCCATCCTGTACCAAGATACTGTGCAAAGTGCTTCTGACCAGAATGGCCGCCCAAGTGGATCGACATCTCAGGGAAGAGCAGGGAGGATTTAGACCATGCCGGTCATGCATCAACTGAACCTGCTGAGAATGATACTGGAACAGTGCAACGAAATGCAGAGCGAAGTTTTTGCGCTGTTCGTAGATTTTGAAAAAGCATTTGATCGTGTGAAATGGCGCAGTATCTGGCGAATTCTAAAATCGCGAGGAATTCCTGAGAAGATAATTCACATCATCAGGGGCCTGTATGAGGGATCAACATGCAGAGTGCTGCACAGAGGACAACTGACCGACCCAATCCACGTATCCGCTGGCGTGAAGCAAGGATGCCTGCTGTCTCCTCTTCTGTTCCTCATAGTCTTGGACGACGTGATGCGGAGAGTTGTCTGCAAGGAATGCAGAGGCCTTCCCTGGTCTCAGGGACAACACCTCGAAGACATAGACTTTGCAGACGACCTATGTCTGCTCTCCAAATGCCGTGATCACCTACAGACCAAGGCCGATGATCTCGTTAAAGAGGCTGCCCAGGAAGGATTGCGCGTCAACTGCGCTAAAATGAAGGAGATGCGCCTCCACACCGTTGACACCCAGCCTCTCTTAATCAACGGCGAGAGTATCGAGCGGGTCCACAAGTCCACCTATCTTGGGGGTGTTGTGAGCCCGCAAGGTGGAACAGACCTAGACATAGAGGCCCGTATCAACAAGGCTCGTGCTGCATACGCCCAATTAAAGCCTGTTTGGAGTTCCCACATTATCCCCCGACGCACTAAATTGAGGATCTTCGAATCAAACGTCAAGTCAGTCTTACTATATGGTTGTGAGACGTGGTATGTCAGAAAGGACCTCTCCCATCAGCTGCAAGGATTTGTTAACAAATGCTTAAGGCGCATTTTGGGAATTTTCTGGCCCCGAACAATAAGGAACACCGACCTATGGAGACTGACAAGACAAAGACCCATCGATGACGAAATCCGGACAAGGAAGTGGCGCTGGATTGGACACACGCTCAGAAGATCGGAAGAGTATCCTCCAAAACAGGCTCTGTCGTGGCAGCCGGCAGGGAAGCGTAAAGTTGGCCGCCCTAGATCCACATGGCGTCGCTCAGTGAAGAAGGAGGCGGATCTAGCAGGTCTGAAGGGGGAAGATCTGGTGGTTGCTGCTCAAGACCGGTCCGAGTGGAAGAATGTTGTGCGAGCCCTATGTCCCTGCTGAGGGAATAAAGGAATTTAAAGTTCAATGCAAGACAAACAGATTTTGGGACACTGCCTTTTCCCAATGTCACTTTGTTCGGAGTTTCTCAAACTTACGAGTATGCTACTTAAATATGAATAAGCGTCCAGGGCTTAGTTCAATAAGTTTAAAATTATGATGACAGTGTATTTTGACAGTCTCAAGACTACGAATACAATACAAAGAAATAGGTTATATCAGCCGTCCTCGAGCAGCACGCGTAACATCATCTAATGAAGAGAACGCGAGATTAGTGGCAGTTCGGCTTAATCTAGCTGAAGGCCATCTTGCGCGGACTATCTGCTCAATGGCTGGAAGGGAGCCTGGATCAAGGGATGAGGCGACTCCTGCGCCCGAGGGTCTGGATTACCTCGCGACTGATTGCTGACGAGATCGCCCTCTTACGGCTATCGCATAACTTGCGGGATGTCGTACAGTCACCGACCGACAACACTTTATTGCGAATATTTATTTCTACATACATTCAATATACCTAAATAAAACGACTTTTAATCTCAAAGCTGTTTGTGCGGAGGAACTTGCTAAGCAAATGCCCACGTTTAACATCAACATTTATTGTATATTTCCGTATCACATTACTTGCAGTACATAACTTAATAGAAACGACTACCTATAATTATACATTATAAAATTTGTATTGTATGTTACCACGTGATTACAAATCGGCGCAAAACTTAGAAGAAATTTAACGAACGAATGGGGATCAGACCATGCTTACACACAACTATAGGTATGTATATTTATTTATTGAATACTTTATTGCACTAAAAATACAATGGGTGCACTTAATACTAAAGCATTCTCGTAAAGTATACTCATATTAAGTGCTAGCAAAGACATCCGTAATAGTGAACGATCCACCTAGCATGGGTCTTACATGAATCATAGCGATAGACACGATCTAATAAGATAATCGAAACATATGCTTCATTTTAATCTAGTTTGATTAAGATAAAGTAAAATATCTAATAGAAAAGTTTGCGAAAGTACCACTATGTCTATATTTATGCCGCAATAAAAACCACCCAAATGTATTATATTAATCCAGTAGGGTTAATACATATAATACATTATGTACTATCACAAACACATTAGGTGCACATTCAATTTGTGTCCCAACGAGCCTCACCTAAGACCGGCTGAACGCGTTATAGCTGGATTTATCTTTATTGCTCTTCAGAGGAGACGGAGTAACTTCGACTGTCGAAGTTCCACCATTAGCGAAGACACCAAGATACAGGATTGTTTTGGTTGGGAGCGAGTTGTAAGTCTTATTGCTTTCAGGAGTTCTCCGGCGGATTGTTTAATCTCCACTATGGACAACAGTCACGCTTCAGACGCTACCATTCGATGACACACTTTAAAAACACTTTTTTGACATCAACCATCAACGTTAGGAACGTTAACTTGAAACCAATGACAGTTTAAATTCTTAAATTGTACTTTCCACGAGAGTTTATTTTCATTATGAATGTAGAGGCAATAAAAGGACAAATACCAAAACTCAGTTGACGAAGTACTCGTATCTAAGCAACATACGACAATGAAATAACAGTGAAAGAAATTATACCTGCTGTTCCGGATTAGAGGCAAAAATCTTGAGGGCCACGGTTAAAAAGATCAGTTATTAAACGATGTATAGACACAAAGAGTTCCATGTTTGCGACGACGACATTGTCAACGAGAAATTCAATTTCGAATGAATGACACGACAAAAAGTGGATGATTCGTCGCAACGGCCCGGAGCCATCCGTGTAGAGTGCCTTTCTGTTATGACATAATGCGCGCAATACCAAACCATAATGCCGGGCGACAAAAACTCGGCTCGACTGTGTCCCGCTGCCGCCGCCGCCGCTCGCTCTCAAGAAACAGACGTCAGTTTATTAATCCATGCGGAAAATGTCCCAAATCACGACAAAAAAACCGGTGAGTAAAAAAAAAACGCCGACAAAAGTGTTGTTGTATAAACTCGAAATGAAATTTAATAAACACGACACAATGGCCGCTCCATCGTAGATATTATGTTGAGATACAATGTGAATGTAATGGCTGATAAGCTGGCAAAAGATTTGCTTTGCGCATGTTTGATGTTGGTACTCGTCGGTCGGGCGTGCTCGGCTCGCAGCGGAGCATCTGCGACCCTACAGCCACCAGGAGCCGCACTATCTGCGAGATAGATCTCATTTGCTGATGATACTTCACTGACACAATAATTTGTCACATCACAATGCAACTACTCAAACAAATCACCTATGATGACAACAACTGTACTTATGTACTCCAACATTACAGAATGAAAACACGCACCCTTTTTTCTGTAACCGAGCTTCTACTTCCCCTGTTCATTTTGATAGAAAGGAAACGAATAATTTCAATTTAATTTGCGCGAATTGATTTATATCTCAAAAAGATTAATCCAACTGAAATTTAACTGTTCCTACCTATTCGGAGATGAGTATCGAGCGTTTTAATTTAAAACAGTTTAGAAGGCGAAGGATTCCGCGCCTGTATTGAAATGTTTATAATTCAATTACATAAAGACGAAGAAAATTAATTTCACAAGGCGAAGTGCTCGTTTGTTCCGCGAGAGGGCGTCACTGGCAGCGCGTTCTCAATTTAATTTTCGTGAGATGTCCCAGAAAACGAGTCTGGAGAAGTTGAATAATCACGTTATAACTCGTCTCTATTAAATTTTACACGTTACAGTGTTAATATTTCATTTTCAAGTTTAATTAATTCCTTGAGATCTTTCATTGAGATGAGAGGCGGCGCGTCTGGGGAATATACCTATCAGTTTTATTAAATAATAATAATCAGTACTTATTTGAAGTTAAGTGGACTGTGTGGTAGTTTCAGTTCTTAATTGGTTGGTGGGACAAAATTGGTAGAGCACAATTCAAAAATCGCAAGCGTCGTTACCGAAAAAAATAAGAACTTTGTGTTCTCTACAAGTCCATTTTAGAGGAGGCGGTAATGAATAAGTAACTATGTAAGTATTATATACCTTTATATACTTACCCGAATTAATTCCAAGTATATTCACTCTCTGCTATGAACTTGTTCACTTATGTACATACACAAACATTGTATTTTTTTTGTACTACAACAGACATTTTAAATAAACCAAAGCCTAGGCCATAGGAGGGTTCCTGAGACAACAAATAACCCTAAAACTTCCGCTTCACTTTTCCGAGAAGTACAGGTTTTAAAACAAATAAATAATTATTTCACAACAATACACACATTGCCTTCATCCCATGTTAAGTAGGTCTTACTACTTCATCATCATCATCATCATCAACATCAGCCCATACCAGTCCACTGCTGGACATAGGCCTGCCGAAAACAGATCACAGTGGCGTGCAATTGGAGAGGCCTTAGTACTTGCGTTATGGAATTCGGACAATTAAATTGACCTACTTAAATACATTTTTTTTCTTTTAAATACACACTTATATAAATAAAACACTCAGACACATCCAACAAGTTAAAAGCTCATCGCCTAAATATCTATCAGCGGTGGGAAACGAACTCACGACCCTACGGAATAGAGGCAGACATTCTGACCACCTCTACAACAACGAGCGCGTCTATATCGGGCTGTATCATCATCATCAGTGACATGACGTCCAGTGCTGGACGTAGGCCTCCCACAATGATTTCCGTGATAATTTAGCGGAAAAGGCCAATAATCAGCACACTTGACAGGCGGGGTGCTGATCGCAGCAGTGTTGTGGTTTAACTCACAGAGAGCGGGCTGTATAGAGAAATAGAAAAATGTATAGTTCAATGATACCTAGAGACCAGTGGCGTGCACTGGATTTTACGACAAGGTAGGCAGTAATCCCCAAGGATTGACACCTATGTATAGGTAACTTGTTCTTACTCACCCACAAAACACAGGACCTTTGTTAGCCTATTTCGTGAGTACAACAAAAAAATGTCTAGCAATAACTCTATTATTAGGTCGGGTAGCCAAAGTACTAAGGTAGGCAGTGTCTTTTTGCCTATATGGTGTGCACGCCACTGCTAGAGACCTCAGTTCAGCACTTGAATTCGACGACCTCCTGTATAATCAGTTATCTACAACTACCTACAAAATATCTTCTGTTTAAATTCTCACCGCTGATGTATCCAAACAATTATTAATGCTCGACGTAATTTAATTGGAAAAGTTGTATCAGTGTATATACGGCGACGTGTAGGTGAGGGCCCTACTCTGTTACGAGATAATTAATCTGCGAGTGTTTACGGCTTTAATCCGGAGTAGGACCACCCCCCACTCTACACTGTAGGTATGTGGATAAGTACTTACTTATAGGTGTTTCGGTTTATGCTTCCTTATGATGCTGATGGACTTCTTCTGTGACAAAGTTAATGTGTGTAATCAGAGATTTCTTGAGATTTTTTAAGAGTAGGTACGTATTTATGGGATGGTTTTAAACTCATTGCATAGCATCGTTGTTGACATAAGACTGCTGGGCCTATGTGTGCCTATAAGTGTCTTTAATCAAGGTTATAATCATTAACTTATATAAATACACCTATATGGAATTCTTGAAATCATAAATTAGAAGAATTCATCATAAGTTTATCTAGCTAGAAAGATAAACGTATTATTATTGAATTACAGACTAAATAAAGAATACACTAAAATCTTAAAACTGAGGTTTCCGATTGCACTCAAAGTGTTCCTATACAAGAATTCCAAATAACCCTTTTGTTTAACATTACTATACATATTAAATATTTAATTGTATGATTAAAATGTAGTATTCTAATTATTACACAATTCTGAATACTATATTACAAGAAAATTCCGCGAAAGCTTAGAATTTTACATACAGAAACTATAGTTCAGCTATTCAACAACAGATGGCGCTAGTTTACTGGTTATGAACTGTAGAGGTATTAGTTCCCTGTTTTCCCGTTGTACGCTAGCGCTTCCGAGGTGCGCAAAGAAGCAATTCCATGCTTAATATTGGACGTATTTTTTTTTAGTTATTATTCACTTCTGTATTGTATTTAAGTTAAATAAATTTTATGAATAAAATATATATATACCCCTCAAGAAATTACAGGTGTAAGTTATATCTACAGCCTGGCAAAAAAGAGTAGAAATTGAATATGGCAAGAATTTCTATGAAAAGCTGTCGGAGTCGGACGTTTCTCCATAGAGTGTTGCTACTATTTAATTTCTACTCTTTTTTGCCAAGCTATACCTAAACTACTACAATAGTAAACGTCGTTAGTGTTACAAGTATTGTTTTGCAGACATTACAACAGTGAGTGAATAACATTTTCAGCTCGTATTTTTTCCGAAAAATATATGTATACTTTGTATTAATTAGCTCTTTGATGAATATTTGACTATTATTTAACTGTCACATGTCGTGTTCATAACAAACTAACTATTGTGTTTCTGTGAAGGAAACATTTTTTTATTTTCTTTCGACATTTCACACATTCGGAACATATTCTAGTTTTGTTGTATGCTATGCTTTTTGCGGGAGTAGAGCTGTTTTTATGTTTTCACTCATGATTTGTTTAGTTTAGACTATACACATAGAATGCCAATGATGGTTTCCACAATACCTACCCACACGATGCCACTTGGTAGACAGAGCCAGTTGCTAAACATGTATCCAGATTTCACCAAAGGTTTTCGCTAAACGTGATAGGGGTAGGCTCGCCTCCGATGTACTGTTACACCTTTAGGTATGCGGGTTTTCTCACACCTACATTGGTTTACATTAGGGTTTTTTTAACATTATGAACAATGATGTTAAGCAGCGATGTGGTCTACGATGGAGCACACTTGTTCATTAGATACGTATTCACCCTCGACTTGAAGACCTTCAGACTGTACTGCGCAGGAAACACAGACTCCGGCAAGTCGGTCCACATAGTTTAGTGAAACTAAAGATTACCTCAAGAACTGAAGACTATTCAACAACCACCCGCAAGTTTCGAAGTGTGGTAGGCATATACATCAGTACAATTAATCATTTCACTTTTAATTTCAGCCATTTATATTTTAAACACCTGTAGATAGTCGGCGGCATAGCGCACGGCCCGTTTAAGCTAATTAACAATATATCGAACCGCCCCGCCGCCGCAACAATGAACTGAAAAAAAAAATATAACAAGAATAAATGTCAATTCCGCCACGGAGGGTTCCATTTCAAATCGAATTCCGTATAATAATAGTATCGAGTTGAATGCACTCGATTCTCCTGGCATAGCTCATTGTATCGACATATTATACCGACTGCGATAAACGTGGAAAATTAAACGATATGCATGCAGGAAATTGGAAATGTTGAAATGGCTATTAATTTTATTTGTGATAACAGATACGACTGAAGTGGAACGCCGAATGTTCGACACAATTATTATTAAAGATATTCAAGTCGTAGGAAATTTTGTGCTTCATTTTCGAGCGCAAATGAATGGAATAAACCTACAGTGAAAGTAAATTGTTTGACCTAGGTACACATACATATCCGGTGCTTGTTTGTGAAAGGAAATGTCTTTTTTACGTTGAATGAGTTTGAATACTGTTATAGGTAGTACTATTAAAGAGCTATCCGTAGCGGGCTAAGTGCTATAGTACATTTTGTTGCCGATATTGAAATATGAAAAAAAAATACGTTTATAAACCTTAATAACTAACAGAGAGTAGGTAAATTGGACAGTGACCACCAATTTGGATTACATTGTAGTTTCATATTTTCTAGGGTTTTTTAGTTTAAGCTGAAACTGTACTAATACTTACACTTGTTATACTTAGTTTGGGTGGTTGCGTGACCTACGCTGACCGGAAAAGGACAATAGTTAGTTGTGGTCAAGTTCACGTCTTGGGACGGGCGACATCAAGAAGATGGATATTGAAAGTAAATGACTTCTTGATTTCTTAAGATACGAGTAGAACGAGGTAAATATTTTATTTATCAACAAGATATAAATAGGTCGGATTCGGTTAATTTAGTAAAAAAAAATGGCGACATATCATATCCTATGCATAATTACCACGAAAACATATAACCCAAATAAGAAAAGGAAAAGACGTAAGTACAATAATTGTGTTATGCAATAATAAAAATACAATTTTACGTCTATTTGAACTTTCTACTACTCCATCTCAGAAGTTCTCTTACAAAATGAGACACAGGGAAAGAATAGTGCCAAGCTGAGGTGTCATATCTCCGCCATCGGAAACTTAACATGTACGTACCACATGTTCTACACGGGTCTAGGGTCTACACACCTTTTCTATACACATTTCTTTGGAAATAATATACAGATTTCCGGAAATAGAACCAAACACCCCTGGTCTTAAGTCAGACATTACAATGCCAGAAAACGTTTTTAGAGTATGTATTTTTTTCACCAAAGCGTAGTCAAAGTGAGTTGACACTGTTATCGCGGCCCCATCCGGCGATATCAGAATCGCTCATTTCACTTTCGCCGGAAAATGAGACGCTCCGCGACGAAAAACTGCACGAAAATTAGCAACTATTTAAATGCTCTTCAGCAAGTGCGTCTTTTTGTCTTATAAGTAAATGACCAAATTCACCCTTTTCTTTGTGTAAAATATGATGTTGTAGGAACAAGCAAATGATATTATATCGACACTGCCAAGTAGACGTGGAAGTTGGACGTGGCTGAATGGAAAAGCTAACAGTGAACATCACAAGACGTCGTCGATTCGATCTCGGTCAGTAGGCTCGTCATCCCGAAACTCACAATCAACCTACACACCCGGGGTTTTCAGGGTTAAGTGGTAGACATTTAAATGCCTCTATGTTTTACACATATCGAAGTATATGAGTAAATCTCACCATTGAGATTTCACTTAGAGGTGAGGCAAATTGTTCTTTGCTAATGTGGGTACTAACATACCTAATATATCGGGGTTACAGTTACACATATACAGTACCTCAAGAGTTTACATTTTCAGTGGGTATCAGACGGGACTGGGTAAGCAACCTTTTACCAAAATAGTTGATTGGGCTTCGTCACCGCTGTTTTACACTTGATCTGAAAAACGTTCAGGTCTAAATTAAAATCCCGGCATGTATCGTCGTGTGTTGTGACATGTTTGTGTGCCGACACATCCGTAGGAGCGTCCGAGAATGAGGGACGAGCTGACCCCCTGCCTCAACCCCCCGCCCGCCCCGCGGCTGACCGCTACCTCCCGCCCGTTGCCCGGCAACCGCCCGCCACCTTATCATCATAACCAGACACACCACCGCCATCTTTGATAACATATAATACCTTTTATGGCATTCCCACACACCCGGCTGCGAGCCACGCTTTCAGGCTTACGACCATATTACGAACAAGACAAAATAGTTCTGTAGATCTTGCATAAACATAACACATACAAGATATAAATCACTCCCAAGTCCCAATAAATCCTTATGGATAAAGCCAACGATATTCCGAATATGCAAAGTAATCCTTTCACTTGATCATTTAACCCTCCATTTAAAGTTGAAGCTGGGTTGAATTTTTAATAAATTTCAAAGAGATGTCAATCGGGTGTTTTATTTTGCATAGGGCTTAGCGAGCGAAGGGGGTGCGCGAGTACATTTCGGTGTACGTCATTTGTTTGTTTCGCCATTTCGCGGGAGTTCATTCGTCACGGCCCGTGTTATTGCTATCATGATTGAATATTAAGAACTCCGATGGCTGCCTTCGCGGATTCCATTTAAATATTTATCGCCCACACGGAGAAATTTCCAGAAGCATTGGCAGGTAGGTGAATATCGTGCGTGGAGGGTACTACATACTTTGTCCCTTTGTTATATGTATTTTGTGTGGAACGTTCCGTTCTGGGAGTCAATTGCTTGAATGAGTGAAGTTATTTGTGTTCGGGTGCGTGCAGACGGAATAACTAGGCGCGGAAAAAGAAGTGGGGTCCATGACCGAACGATCAATCAATACTACCCGGTCTCTTCGGTGGTTCCTACAGTTATATCGGACGTATGTTTCGCCTCCGCCACTCAAACACATTTCTTACTAATCACTATGCTACTGTTACAAATTGTTGGGACGAAAAAAGGGAAAAAGCCAAGAAAAACAAGATATAAACAAAAAAGTGTGTAAAAAAGGTCATGATTAAACATTCTAATGAAAGTTTAGACAGGTGAGTTTATCTTATCAGCACGCTACTTGCATTTATATTCATTATCGCCTTCATGCTCAATGCAACTGAGCAATAAAAACAAGTAATACCTATCATAGTTGAGCAGCTAATGACCGTTATAGTGCATTACAAACTGACCTGACATTGTGGTCAAATTGACATATTTGCATAAGTTTTAATTTTTATTATTACTCCAATTGTACGATTTTGTAGTTTGGGAGCATTGTACGTACGTGTGTCATGTTGCCTCAGACAAAGCCTACGAAAAAAATATTCTACTCTCATAGACAGGGCGCCAAGTAATCCTCGATCAGCACCCGAGCAGCATATCATTACAGCGAGCAATCAGTCCAGGGACGTGTATCACAAAACTTACAATTGTAATTTAAAATTACAATTCAACGTGCATTACAACTTTTGGTAGGAATTTCAAAAATAAAAGCATCTAATCCGCGCAATGTACATCGAATTGTCAACTGTTTCGTGTCACGGTAAGTTCTGTGTTACGGGGGCCAGGCTAGGGTAATGGATTCCAGCCCCGTGCGCCATTGTCCGGTAAACGCTTCCGTGAGAGCCCGCTCGAGATGGCCCGCGATGCAGCCGGGACTTGGCCCACCCTGGCCTCCGATGCTATCAATTGTTGTTGTAAGTCAACTTAACAGTGGTGATGTTTGTAAACAATACGTGTTGTTGGACTGTTTGAAAAGACATTTTTTTGTACGGAATTTGAAAGCCGAATCAATTGGATTAAGGAAAAATGAGTTGGCTAAATTATGTAATGAAAAGTTGTCTGTACTTCGCTTAAATATTGAGTAGAGGTAAGGTTGCGAAAGCCGAGAGTTTAGCTAGCTAAATTTAGACATCGTAGTAACTTATTTACAATTTGTTTGCAAATAATTATGTCACGGAAATAGCGATTTTAATACGTATTCTTGAATATGGCACATAAGAGTTAGTAAGGAACTAGCTACAACAAGAGAAACCTTGGTAAATACTTACCACAGCCAGCGATTTTAATCCTTATCACGGCTTACGATGCATTTCAGAAAGTATTATTTTGAGTAAGTAATGTGTTGCCAGCTAAATAAAATTAAATTGCACATGTACCTTTGCCACTAATATCTATTGCTAGAAAGTTGCCCGCGCATCTACCCGTCTCATTGTCAATCAAGTCGGAAAAGGTAACTTGCCGCACTTATGGTGAGAAAATAGCTATTGTGACAAGTCATTACTGACCATTACCTACCACCGGCGCAAGAAACTTTCACACGCGGCATCAGGCAGGGGCGTCGGCGCGGGACTCGCAGCTTTCAGAAAAAGATAATGTTGTACGCATTTATATCGTATGAATGAACAAAAATCGCGTGTCAGCGAGCTGAGGCGACAGGCCGCGCGTGCCGGATTTTTGCCTATTCAGGATGCTGCTGTTATGGTATGGGTCTAATGATCGCATCCTCTTTTGGAGATACTTTGGAGTGCGAGTTTTTGCAACAGTTCTTGCGCGCGCGCACTTGTCGGTCGCGTACGGGATGCGACATAACGGCAGATGTTTGCCGGTAATTGAATGTTTCTTATCATATTTTCTATAATGGATGTGGCACTGACTGATATTAATCTAGCCCAGTTGTAACAAGTTGTCACAGTATGTAGGCTAGTCGGGCGCCTAGTTCAATGTGTTAAAAAAATACTACCTCAATGTATAATGTTATGTATCAGCAACAGATACATAAAGAGTGTGACATGTAGTCTAATAGATAAAAACATATTTAGAGAGATCATAAATCGCAATTTCAATTTGTTTTCATCGAGAAAAAAAAAAGTAACGTCGACCATTTTGATCGGTGTCCTCATGTGCCCCTTCGCCGCATAGCGCAAGAAAATGCACACCAGTTGCATTAAAATCCTCGTTGCATCCATTAACACTGCATATGGCAAAATATGCGCGGCGGCCCGGCGAGGCGAAGCGCGCCGTATGATTTTCAGAACTGGACGCTTAAGGTAAAGGATATACAATATTTTTATGCGGCGTTTTTCCCTCCGGAGATCGGATAGTACGTTTTTACGGCCATTACTGCGACTAAAGTAGGAAAATCGCTGGAGATGCCACATTCTAATGACGGCGCGAGACCGGCGCGTGCGCCGCTACTCTAGCTTTGGACGTGCTATGGACGTAGGGTTGTCAATCACGTAACATTTCTACTTCGCTAGTTGGTTTTTTCTCATGTTGTACAATATTTGCGTATGTATAGTCTGGTAGATGATAAATGGATCTATTTCATATTGATAGCGGCTAATATTCACTTACGCAGTTAAATAAGATTACTTAATAAATAGTTCAGATTCCGAAAAACATCTATTATTACAACGCGATAGTAAATAAAACGAGTATGGGAATAAAAACTAAGTACCTACCTATAGGACTATAAGAGTGTATCTTAGATACTTTTTTGTTGTAGAGTCCAGTTTGAAAACAACATATTATCCCAATGCTCCCTGATTAGCAGAAATTTCCCAATTGGCTTTTCCAAAACCACCAGGGAATGCAAGGTGAGGCAGTACCTACAATTCTTTTAGAATACACTATACAACAAATTGATAGAAGTACACAAGTCTGTAGAAATATTGCGAATAAACGACAGCGGAGCCCCTACACGTTAGTATGTAAATGATCGGACATACCACATACAAAATGATGTTACATATACAGGTAGGTAGGTATCCATATATTGCGATCTTACAGTATTGATCAATATTAATGATCTCGCAATGAAGTAGTAATGCTTTATAGATAGACCCTTCGTCATTACAAGAGACAATCAGGAATGAACCGGCAATAAATTAGCTACGTCGATGATAGGTATCGCGTATTGCATTTTAATTGGAGAGTCGAGTTTATATGAATTTTTATTTTGTGCTACGAACAAATGCACATGCGTTGGAAGATGTCTCTAATATATACTCAACTCAATTGTGAAGTTCGTTCTTTAGATCGTAATATAAGGTATATACCTCCACAAGCCACGATCCTAACATTACATACCTATTATAGGTATTTTTTAGTTGCAACCCCCAATGAACAATATTAAGCACTCTATCTACTAAAGAAAACCGCATCAAGCTTAGTTTTAAAAATAAAATCGAAGTAAACATTGGGACTGACAGAGAGCCGCGACTTTGTTTTATACTACGTATTATTTAGTAATAGTAATAATCCAACATTAAGCCATCACGGCGAACAGACATATACATGTGTCATACGATAGATGCATGTGTCACCACCCCAGCCCAACTTTTCCCGTCGTGGGCGTAAGAGGTGACCAAGATAACTCTCCAGAGAACGGGCAGCAGCACTCTCTGTGAGTTAAACCACAACACCACTGCGATTGCCAACCCGCCTGCCAAGCGTGGCGATTATTGACATTTATCTCCAAATTATCATGGAAATCGGCTCTCGTCCAGCAATGGACATCATGTGGCTGATGAACTCTTGTTAGGCTTATTTTAAATATTTTTGATTTGTGCATAGAAATGTGTGGCTTCTATATCGACGACATGTTCACCTTATATCGTTATTATTATTTATATTTGTCTGTGAGTTTCCCCTCGATTCCTTTAAGTAAAAGCGCCATGTAAATGCGTAAGTAAGATAACTTCTATTAGTAGGTATCCATGATTTCGAATTCGTGACGTTTTAAAAAGACAATAGAAGTTCCTTTGCTATTACATCGACATACGGAACGTGTTTACGAACGAACGCATTAATTAAATTACAATTCATGATGATGATGATTAATTTTATTAAAATTAGGCGCTTCATCTTCACATACGACTGCTAATTTTAAAAGGCTATTTAATAATCTGCCTCAAGGAGAGTTATGAAACTGTAATAATTAGTGAGCGAGAGAAATTTGAGTTGTATGACAGCAGGCATAACAAAGGTTTTGTCCACTTCTCCAATTATTACGGACATGGTGTTACATAAATTCATGTAGTACGTCCTGTAAAGTTTACTCGATCTGTAGGTTACACGGTATATCTTGTAATCGGAATGTAATTGTACATTGATGCATATCCGTGAATTACACTAGCTACGTTCTATACTTGCACAGCAATCAATACAATAATTACATTGGTAAATACAATTACGATTGGATCGTATTTGTTTTATAATTAGGGTTCCGAATAAGTATTGATGTAGTGTACTGACTGCGTACAGTGTACAGCAGACATTAGATTAACATTGTGATAAGCAAGATTGAAAGTCATAAATCGAATGCCCGATGATTACGAATACGATCATGTTCTCTTAATATGTTCTTGGAATTTTCTAGTTATCTAGCTGATTAAAACCTATTTGGAGCGGCCATTTATCTTGATGGGTTCGAACTGTTAATAAGTACACATACAATAAAAAACTCTAACTAACCATAAGGTACAAACTAACTTATGACTGCATTCGTTAATGAACTACCGGTAATATTTGCATTTTCATGTTGGATTGTAGTATTTCCTGCACTATTTTTTAGTCTCTGTTAAAAATAATACGTAGTATAAAACAAAGTCGCGTCTTTCTGTCAATCCCTATGTATGCTTAGATCCTTAAAAGTAAGCAACGCTGATGCGGTTTTCTTAATAGATAGTGATGCTTGAGGAAGGTTTATGTATGTATTATAAATGC
Source organism: Conopomorpha cramerella (assembly GCA_012932125.1). Classification (NCBI taxonomy): domain Eukaryota; kingdom Metazoa; phylum Arthropoda; class Insecta; order Lepidoptera; family Gracillariidae; genus Conopomorpha; species Conopomorpha cramerella. Next base: position 61,833 of record SJJU01072797.1, on the reverse strand, counting down.
ATTATAGAAGCATTGTTAATAATTTATATTAGCAAAATATCGTTCGTCGGGTTACCTAGTAAATACTAAAATAATATTCACGCCCATAAAATCCTAATGAAGTGGATAGGACCTTAGTAAAAGGTCTCCTAGGCTACGAAGAGATATTCGGAGCACAAATATAATTATTGGGAGAAGGCTTAGTCACTTATCACATACACGATTTCATGAAAGTCCGGAAACGTTATTTCTCCAAAGGTTCTGTCCATCACACGAGAGGGGAGGCGATTACGAGCGTATATTATTGTAAACATTGTAGTATTAAAAAAAATGGCAAAATAGCCGAACTATTAGCATTTTTTTTATTTAGTGCAATCATGACAAACAAAATTGGTTTATTATAAAAAACAGTCGCTGTCTCAATTGTAAATTGTTAGAACATCATATATTCTGGATATCTATTGAACATATGTAAATACCTACAGTCGTGCCTTTTAGCAACAAAGGTGAGTCTGAGGGCTAAGCAAACACTTTACCAAGCGTACTATCGCCCTATTGTACAGGGATGACAAACTTTAAAAATACTGTCCAGGATGAAAATCATTCTATGTATGTACATATTTCACTCCAGCGTCCTGTCCGTGGAACCGGCGAATACATCGTAGCTTAAGAGCAAGTGCAAAATGCATTGTGACTGACTTTAATAAAACAAAACGTCGTTGGGAACATCGTTTAGCTGCTAATTTGAAGGAGTCGCTGCCGTCGCCACGAGATGGCATCTTCACGGCTTACAATAGTAAACAAATGTGTCGCTTTGGTGCAATTACAGGCGGTAGGGGGGCGAGGCGGCTGCGCGGGCGCCGCGCCGCGCCACGATCGCGCGCCCATCACGCCTCGCCCCGCCGACTTATGCTAATGGCCGCTCCATAGCGTAAATTGGAGTGAGCTCAGCGCAAAATAAAATGCGTCCGCCCCTTTATCTTATTACCCGGCGCGGCGCAAGTCGCACAAGAAAAGAGCCCTAACCCGGGGCCGCACGGCGCACTCTCACCGGCTCCCCGGCCAGCCACCACTCGCCAGTAAGCCCGCAGATTGGCAGACAGAGTAAAATTCGAATACAAAAAGAAGCATGGGAAACGTGATAGCGATTAAAAGGTCTCATCACGATTTTGTATGCACTTTGCACGTTCCGGTTCTGAGTCCAGCATCCTAGCAGAGCGGCAAAGAAAACTGCTGTATCTATATAATACACTTATGTATACCTACTGTCTGAAATCGTTTTTCTTAACCGGAAATGTGTGGTGAATCTTTTTATTGTCAATATCGGATTCGTAGAATTTCATCGTCACGCTTATTAGTGTATTAACTAGCGTCATGATCGGTGGATCAGTTATAATAATGGATCCCATCAGAGGCCGGTATGTGGCACCGGGTTTCATATAATAAGAACACAATACGGCAGCACCGTGAAATGTATCGATACAAAAACTCGACTTAGTATAACAGCTAACATGTGAATCGTATTAAAAAGCTGTTTAGTCATTCGCCTTCATAAATAGGTAGCATTCGATTGGTCGTGATTAAATTTCGTCCATTAAGACACCGTTAGATTGTTCGCCAGTGGATGTATGTATAATAACAAGATGTATCGATTTCGGTAGCGATATCACTTACTGTTATCAGATAATAAATGATGTTACACGCACAGTTCGAGACTACTGCATTGTGACCAATATAAACTGAGCTACATGTCACAGTGAATATATTTGACTAATGGATCTGTTTATATTTGAAACTGGATCTGGGGAGGCGACCGCAATTGCTCCATAAACGGCCTAAACGTGACAAAAAATGTAAGGAAATGCTACCAGTATGTAGCTGCTTTGAGGTTAAACGGCTACTAGTTTTTCGGTTGCGGTTAAGAACTTGACATGTAAGACCAAAGTGTAGTGACTTAGCAATTTAATGTTAATCATACAGATATACTTTATCTATACAATCATAATGTAAGTGGTAATACATTGTACATTTTTTGGAAAATATTGACGTAACTATTCAAGTAGGCGGGTAGGCTCAACTTAAAATAATGTTATAACGGCCATCAACAAATCTACCAGACATATCGAACATATGAGTGTTCTTTATTGACACCGAACTCTAAAATTAGGCGAAGACAAAGGCTTGGTCCCCATCCTATATAGACCAGGAAACAGATATAATTAAGTTGTCGTAAATGTAAGTGTTTTTCTTCTTCGATTGTTTTGCAAAAATGCACTCCGCTGCAAACAATCGGTCATAGCATTGTGAATGAGCGGAAATGTCCGCAACAAAATTAGTTCCCTGGAAACGAGGCAATCGCCTCGCACCGACTCGACTTTATTATATTAAAACCTTTTGAATGTTCCCAGCAGTGGCACTGACAACTCTACTAATGTATTTTACTTGTTACAAGCACTTTCTTGCCGCAACGTTCTTTTGTTTAAACTTGCATCTAACGGTATCTCGGAATGTCCCGCAAGTCCTTTGTGATCATAGTTTTACAGTAAACTTTCACAACGCTGATATCCATACCTATCCTATAACACGGCGGTACCAACCGAAATAATGAAAATTACCGTCTCGCGGAGTGCTCTGACTCGTGAAATAAAAGTCGGCAGCGACCTCTATTTCAAAACGCATTTCACATACAAATACCTTATTTCGAGGTGAAGTACGGGCATTATACAGGCGGGTTCGCATTTAAATTATTCCGGCGGATCGTTTATAGCCTATAACCGAATTTGGGAATTAGCTATAAAACAACATTTGATGCGGGCGGGAGCGGGCGGTTTGCAATTTGGATGTTACACCGCTCAAACTTATTGCTGTGCGCGGCGCGTGCGGCGACTACGACCCGCCACGCCACCGCCACGCCACCTCTACGCCACCGCCACGCAACCACCACGCCACCGCCCCGCCACCACCGCTTGGCCCCTGGTGTCTGCCGTTCGCTATAACGGTCATAACAGTTTTGGTTACCCTAGACTATAAAAACAATGCTATATTGTTTTAAAACATTTACTTCCTCCTTTTATTCTATCAGTATTGACACAGAGCCATCCTCTCATTGTTCGATATGAATCCCTCGTTAGGTGATTAACATTTCTTAGTTCTTAAACGTCGTGACTAAAGAAGTGGTAAGCCAATGAGCTCGGTAAACCTGGAGGAAGCTATTCTGTGCAGCAATTTAAATTCCATTACATTGAATATAAAAAGGTAATTTTAGTTGGCGAGTGTCTTTACATTACGTTCGCCGCTTTCCTCATCAGTAAATATATTCCGAGTTGGATTATAGTGGTGCAAAAAGCGGGTGTAACGAATGTGCAGTTTAAAACATGAGATTAAAGATATTTAGACATTGGCCGAGTTCTATATAACACTTAGAGTGCGGTTCACAAGTAACGAGCGTGCTCAGCATCAAAGCAACATCTGAAACAAAGAGATAGATAACATTAAAATGTAGTTTCTCCATAGGAAGACAGTTTAATGTGAGCCGTGTGAATACCGAGCGAGGCATGAAACGAGCGGGCAATTTCGCAAATAAAACAATAATGATAGTGCTTTGTATTATGGTTTCCTCTAATTTCATGTATCTGGTCGTGACGGCGCGATACCATCCCGGGAAACGCGAGCGCCCACTCTGACGGCCAGAATCCATTGCAATTGATCTACCGTCATTAATGTTTATAGCTAAAGCGATTTCTAATTCCATTTCAGTGCGCCATTCGATACTAAAAATATATGTTAATGTTTTTAATGTACTTTTCAACTGACATTTTAAAATCGGTAATAAAAATAAAATAACTTAAAGAAAGTATTTTCTTATTAGGTAGTACCTACTATTTTGAATAGTGTGAGTGAGAAAGGGTTTCGGTTAGGGGTTAAAGTTGTCATTGTTATCTACTTATTACTTACTATAATATTTTCTATTGGATTCTATTCGGGTTGCTCCGTCAGAAAGGACCTGGGAGTGAAGTCTGCTATTTCAATAGTAGTAGTTCGATCGCAATAGAATTGATTTGGAATTCAGAACACTGCTTTTTTGTGTGAGTAAAATGTGTAAACAAACAATTAACAGGAGAATTGAAAACACGATACGTCTTCAAACGTTTTGTATTATTGACATGAATTTTAAGGTAGATTATTGCATTGGCAAATTGTAGATGTAGAACACAAAGAAAGGAAATTGATACGGCATTTGATGTCCAATACAAGATGATGGCCGGGAGGGTCGCTCGGCGCGCCTTGTCGAAGCGGTCACGGCTGTCTCACCGGCGGCGTCTGCGGCACTTCCTTTGTTCACTACTTAATACTAAAACCACTTGAAACTAAGCCAGGAATGCCAACGCAACAGTCTTTCTCAATAATAATATTTTATCAGGACAACTATAAAAGTTACCCAATTAACAAACAAAGCCATCATATGATCCACTAGATTAAAGTGTTTCGCAAACATTAGACATATGTTTGAGTTGCGCAATCAAGGAGATATAATTCAATATTTATACGTCAGCAAGTTGGTATACTGCATCAGTTGAAGTTCAGGAAGGTGCGGTGAAAATGTTTAAAATTTTTGCTGTTACATTGTTGTTGAGCGGCGTTGCCGTGAATGGCAAGTCGCTAACAACAACTGAGGTAGACGTGGTACAAGTGTCCACAGCGCCTGATACCAGGAAAGTAAGGAACACTCTGCTGGACTTCTTGGAGCTGCTGGATCTGGAGGCGATGATGGCGGTGGTGATGAATAATATGTCAGACCCTGAAGTATTGAATTTTATGACATTCGTTTTAAGTTCGGAGTTCACTAATATCATATGGGAGTTGGAGTCCATTCCCGCATTTAAAGAGGTTTGTTGTACACTATTTTTAAATTTTCTTGTAACATTTATTCTATTTTATCTTGCTTTGATAAACTATAAACCGTTGTTTATGCAGTCGTGTTTTATATCGCACTATGCACCTAGCGTGAACATTGCCCTACATGAGGCTGCCATATTTTGTCTATGTCGCATGGTTTTATTTAAACTGTCTTTTTCAGGGCATTACATTCTTGACGTCGAAGGGTTACGAGGTCGACATGTTGCTGGACAAGTTGAACACACTCCTTAACCTGCCGCCTTACCAGAAACCCACACAGTTCATGTACAGGAAAGGAATGTCAGGATTCATCGATGAATTGATCAATGTGCTCCCGCTGGACGAGATGAAGAAACTGTTTAAAAGTAAACTCGAATCGGACAGAGAATTCGCGAAACTCGTCGAGACACTGAAGTCGCAAGAATTCTTAGATATTCTGGTTAGACTTACGAAAGACGAAAAGTTTGTTGCCATCAAAGACACTCTGCAGCAGCACGGCTTAGATTTATCTTATTTGTATAAAATAGTAAAGGAACTATTCCAAGAATAGTATGTTGAATCCGTGTGTCCATTGGATTATATTGACGGTGAAATAAACAGCGAAAAGTATATAATATGTACTGGTTTTATTATAACTGTTACAATTTTGTCTTTTGGCATTCCGAACTGTATCATAATGTAGTGATTCCGTTCTTTAGGTGATTTAAGACAAGGGAACAGATGTTATAAGACAACAATCATCATCATCGGCAACATGACGTCTTGATACGAAAAGCTAAAATAAGTATAATAAAATTGTATCTATAGGGTATTTGAATGCGTGGAACTGCCACCGCGGGGTTAGAGGGAGGGGTGATCGGCAGTATGTTTGCAGAGCGGTGATATGAAGTATTACAAATTATAGTACGATTATTTCGGCCGCACGCAACATAAACTCCAATTTCAATATTACCTGCTCCATATTATTTTGTTCTAATTAAACCGTTTCCTTCCTTTACCGCAGTTAGTCGTTATGAACTCCAACAATAGCACTTTCAATTTGTTTTGATATTATGATCTTTATCAATAAATTGTATGCGCAATTTATAAGATAAATTGAAGAAATTTCTTACGTACCTGTAGGTAGTTGAATAAATTGTTTCCGCGGCGGCGATGGTAGGAAATAATGAACTCGACGTATCCATTTAATAATACTAATAATGTTCCCGTTATAACACAGTTGAAGTTTACCTACATTATTTGATAAGGAATTTTCCGGACGATATGAAAAACACACGATTGGTTCTAGGTTCAGGACTAACTTCGTATTGGTCTCTAGTTTGGTATGTACTGTCAATTATACGGTAGGTGAATGAATGGAAATGTCTATAAAAAAATAAAACAGTAGCATTTTGAATTCTACGTTGTTGCTAGAGACATTACTAATACCTATATTGATAACATAACATACCATACCTATAACATAAGGCACGCCTATAAGTGATGTATTTTTTTTGTGTAGGTATGTAATTATTTTATATATATCTAACCAAATGAATGTACGTAATTAGTTTAGAAAAAGTGTTACTGCAAAGCTCTACTAGTAATAAATACACAGGTATATAGACTGATGTTCATCGAACGCTATGTTAAGTTTGTTTTTTGTTATTGAGTATTAGGTACATATGAAATCCTTTCGTTAACAAAGACTTGACTATAATAATTTTTAAATACCCAAATATTCTAGTCGCATAATGTAAGAACGTTTTATGCATACAAAATGTTATAATTGAAAGCAGACAATACGGCGAAAATAATTTTGTTAAAACTTTTATTGATTACTGAAGATATGTAAAGCACCCTCTGGTCCAGATTCTGTCGATCACCCCCAGCATTTGTATCTCTATAAATATTGTGATAAAACATATTATGGATAATTTTGTCGCGCCCTGCTGAGATAAGTGAAGGCAGACTCGCGCCGGATGTAGCCAGTCTAACGCCGCGTTCAACTTCCGGTGTCCGACTGTGTCGTCACTTCCGTTTCCTCGCGATGATGCCGGGCAGCTCGCGGCGGGTACAGGCCTCCCTCCCGATATTCGTCTCGGCCCGTGTTGGGCTTTGATCTCTCGCAATTTATTTACTTGTCAAATTCAGGAAAAGGCCACGCGGCTCTTTCGTCCAAAACGCTCCGATAAATCACTATACGTTAATGTTTATTGACGAAGTATTTTCGTTACTCATCAATAATATTATCGTATTGCGATTGTGATATCAGGCAACTCTAGTCATACCAATTTTGTTTATCTTCAATGTTTCCTTGGAAGAATTATTATAAATCGGGAAATATCTAGGTAGAGGAGGAGGATATGTGCATTTCCTTTCTTAATTATCTTACAAATACCAAAAACATTAACACTACATTCGTTGATTTCTCACTTCGCAATTTATTTGACAATGACAAAAGGGATTGAGTGACGCGTTAGCACCCACAAAGCCGGTGACAACGGCTTATTTGATGTACTACCCGATAATAACTGATTCACGTATACATATTTATAAATATGGTACAAGTTGAACCCCTGTGTTGTTATACAAGTTTGATTTTGACTTACATAAATAAGAATAACGTCTATAATCAATTGTGTGGTGGACAGAAACTTTGGAGACATGCCAACTAGGGACCACCAGACTTTTAGACTGCTCAGGGTTAGAAATATTTAAAATTGGTGTCATATGGCCTTAGCTTAAAAATCTCTTTCGCTTTCTTTCTTCCCTGGATACTCTGTAGGTCGTGTTTTACACATCTGCATAGCATTCGTTTTACATCGCAAACCGCTACGGGACGGTTTAACGTGTTATGTGCCTGATTTGTCGGGTTAAGCTGTACGCTATTGCTGACTTACCTAAGTATGCTATATGAGATTTAAGAGAACAATTACAAAAAAAAAATTAAGTTATATCGTATTAGGTAGGTACCTTTATAGATTTTAGGATGATGGCAAAACACTCTGTTTCCAAATATTTTTGGTAGTTTAAAGAAAATTTTACACAAAATACGGTATCTATGAGCAATACTTTAATTTCACCAATATCGAATGAGTGTCAGTGATCCCGGAACTGTAGCAACAAACAGAGCTAGATTTCTAAAACGTCGTCGTCAATCAGTCATGACGAGTACGGAGCAATCTTGGCCCCGGATGACCCCGCGGTGTTTCCAGCCCCACGGTCCGAGGCGAACTCGACCTCCGAACATGTGGACAATTTTTCACGCTCAAAATGTACGCGCACCCTTCCGTTTAAAAGGGATAACTCTGCTTTTTTTAGCATGGATAGGACCTTTATTGTAAATCTTTACAATATTACTAAGCAAATAAATTTTTGTTTGTATTTTTATTCGAAACAAAACATTGATTACTTAATTTGTGGCCGGATATTATTTTTTTTGGTAATCACTTTTGAGGGTATGTCTACAATATTATATCAGTAGTGATTAGAGGCGGCCGAGTACAGCGCGGGGTAGATGGCGTGAAATTGTCTGCTCACTTCTGTAAATATAATTTAGGTGACAAAAGGGACTAAAATGATATGACCCGGTGTCGGTGCTGCCTCGCTTCTCGTTACACGCTTTAATTTTTTTTAACCCTCATCTGGGAATTCCGTGCCTTAGGTAGATATAATTTTGTAGGTACCTACGTAATCGAAGTTTTGTAAACTGTATTGTTAATCTAGGTATATAATATATTGGACTTAATTACATTGCTTATATACCTCCTTAAGTCTACAATTGCCTTTTCATCAGACCTAATACTTGGTACATCTAACGCGATTCTAGAGTTCATTGTAATATAATTTATTGAAACTATATTCACAAATTTCGACCATAAAAAACATTGAAACAGATTGTTAACCGTAACGCATGTCTTTTTATATTTCTTTTTTTTATATTTTTTATTTAAGTACTCGAGATATTCTTATACTCGTACTAGCAAAATATCTGACAGTAAACTGTGTCCGAGAATATACATATTTTAATACAGGTTACAATATTCTCTAATCTTGAACTTAATGTCTCTTAGTTATTACTAATATAAAAAATTAAACCTCGATCACTATACAGAGCAAGAAAGCACATCATACAAGATTAATACAACGTCGAACCTTAATCATAATCATAAAGTACAACAGAAAGCCATTGAGTAGCTTTATTCATTTCGGTCTAGTTTATTGAATTACTTACTGCATTTGCGCGCGACTAATGGAATCACAGAACAAATAAAATTAAAATGTAAATAGTGTAACGGCGAAATGCTAATAATAAATTTCTCCATTTTAATAACTGTAACAGTGTAGGGGAGCTTCTGGCCTGTTAAGTCAATATAACACTTCCATTACTTGAAATTAAATTCCTTGGGGAGTGAGATGAAGTTTTTATTCAGCCCCGACAAAGAGAGATGGCGGCGGAGCCTGGCGTTCTAAGCGGACGATGATTTACCTAAACTTACTCTAGAAAACCGTTCCTCTTTTACAAGTCGTAACTTGTATTATCTTCTATTGTCGAACAATAATCCTATCCATTACATTAACACTTAAAACTGACCTGTAGCATGATATTCATTTATATTTATTTGAAATAACAATAGTGAAAGAAACACTTTTTTGCGTCCAATGTTATTAGAATAACTAGGTACCTACTGTAAAACAATAATGTAATCAGTCATTCGAAAATATGACCCTTATCTGTTTGATTCGTCGCAGACAAGTGAAGTGCGTTTTTGTAAATTAAATCTGTGTATCAACAGACACCCCAAACAATGTGGCACTTGCAGCAGCGACGCGGGCAGTAAGCCGCCGGGGGCTTGCGCGCCGGTGTCATAAGTATTAATATTTTACAAAATTAATCACTATAATCCTTCTGACAAACAACTCGCCCTACAACCGTTATAATGAAGTTGTCATTTTTTAGGCGGCGGAGCGGAGGAGGCAGAGCCGGTCGGGGGACGCTGAGGAAATCCAAATTGAATCATGCGGCGAGGGAATTGTGCTATTATGTTATTAAACAGAGGAGGGCGCGACCCCGAACTCCGCTTTTTTGTGAGGGACGAGACAGTTAACAGTTTTCACAATAGAATTATGATATAATTTGACGCTACAATGCCTCGGCGGGGCGTCGGCTGAGCTTCAAATCTGATTAATTTTTATTTTGGCAAGTGCAACTGCACCTGCAGACTAGTGAAGTCCGTGTACAGTCAATTACTTATTACTATTTAATTTTTTTGAGGAGATGAATACAAAGGGGGCGAATAGGTAGAGAACCTACAAAATGGCATATTTTATACTATTTTGGCATAATAAAAATAGTGTTTTCCTACGTAGGTGCCTACATACATAACGCTCTGTACATTCATAATATTACGAACAATAATATACATTAATATGCCAATAAAGGCAAATATCATAGAGTCGTACGCCACACATACCCTAATATGTATGTAGAGCACTCAAAGACCTCCGAGTGAAATGAAAGCTTTCATCCATATGTCTCGAAAGTACTTACGGCGGCTTATTGTCACCCCCGCCGGAGAATTTGATAAAGCGTGTGCGAATATTAACAAAAGGAATATCTCGTTAAATTGATACAGCTCAGTATGCAGAACAATTTAAACTTTAACACCACCCCACACCCCCTATGAATTCACTGAGCCTCCCCCAATTGCGCAAGGCTCAAAATCCCGAGTCAATTGCAATGGAGTTACGTCGTTCCAAGGAAATGGGCGTGAAATTGTCTCCGTTGGAAAATGTATATTTCAAAGGGGAAGATTAAAATATTATCCATGTTAAGTAAATATTCAAATGAATATTTGCCGTGTTAGACAACAATGAGTGAGGGGGAGAGCAGCGTAACTCGATAGATAGCTATCTCAGCCATTATAGCTGGCACGTGGCGCAACATGGACCGCCACGGCCAGAAAGTGTCACGATACAACGTCTCAGCTTTTGATGGGAGTGTCTTTCTCGGTGACCGTTTTCACAAAACTGCCTCTTCGTTAAGGGCACCTCTCTGTTATTATAAATTATAAGCGCGATTTGGGAATTCGCCGAAATTAAACGGTTCCTGGAGGAACGGGACTCCATAAAAATAATTGCCTTTTGTTTAGGCAATACACTTCTTTAGGACGAGCATTCTTTGAATCTTTAACATTAAGATCTGTTACTTTGATATTTTTTGGCTTATTTATACCTACTATGTAATAGTGACAAACCGGCTTCTTTTCGAATTGTCAACGCTTAGATTAACATTACTAAGACCCTTCATTTTGGATGTATGTGGGCATTCATCATCCATGCAGATCCACCACTGGTCCGTACACATGTGCCTCAACTTCAAAGTTTATGCACAGATAGTTGCTGAAAAGGCAAGACCAGGGCTAGGTTTCGTTGGATAGTTCGAACAACAACGGTGCATTTTATAAGGCATTTTTTTTTCAAATATTCCTAGACGGTTTTTGCGCTATAAATACTATAGCACCGACTCAAAACATTGACATTGAGTGCTCTACAATAAGTGTTAGGGTGGAAGTACAATGCACTGGCGAAGTGATCGACTCTCCATCACGGTGAGTACAGTCACAGACTCATACAGTGATACACGTGACCAATAAGTTGAACTCTATATTACATATAAAGCATACGAAGAGGTAGTTCTTGGATATGAAATAGTTCAGTAGAGAGTATAATCGGTGCTAAATCTCATGGGAGCTGCTATGCATTGTACTATATTATTATAATAAAATGACAACTCAGAATTGTGTACAGGAACTAGTGATATTGTATTTTAATCTAGGACTTTTGCGATTTAACTTTTTCTACCTACCACTTGCCTTTGTTTTCTGAGATAGCCGTGCCAATGAATGATTATTTATTTTAAAAAGTCAGTAGTTTACTGTCTTCAATACTAATATATACATTTTTTATCACTGTGAATAAGCGTTTGATCACCATCCTGCCTGATGTTAAGCAGCGATGTGATCTACGATGGAGCACACTTGTTCAGAAGGTACCTATTCACCCGCGACTTGAAAATTTCTTTACCATAACTCTGTTGTCCATAGTTTATTAATTAATTACCGATAAACGAAAAGAAAAATACATCGGAATTGTGGTAGGTAACGAATTGTGCAACAGTACCTCTCTCTGCAAGTTAAAAAATCGAGCCTTCACAGTTGTCTTGTATCCATGTTCGCGCGGCATCAAGCAAAAACTCTCCAGTTTTCCGAAACAAGCGTTCCAACGAAAATCATTGTCACCATTGGCTGTACATTATGTAGCCATGATAATTTGACCTTAGTTCGGTTTGCAACGTTTTACAGTTGGAGGGTCTAACAAAGAGCGGTCCGCGACACTGCGACTGTAGCACTGGGGAGAAAACATGTTTATATGTTTATTTTAATACGCGTGTCGTGCGTATAATGCGGAATTTATTACGTATCCCTACAGAGACCCTGTATTGTCGCAAATATCATATACAGTCACCGTCGTCCTTTGCCTCTAGATCACACATACTCCAATTAACCCTATCCAAAGAGGTCTTACAGAAACGTAGTGTGGTGTTCGATGTGTCCCAAGTACATTTGGATTAATACGATACGGAAGATTTGAATTCAGGGCATTAAGTTGGATTGGTACATTTGGGGGAAGGCGTCGTCCTATGAATATGGATGGTGCGAGCGAGACGGATAATGTCAAATGCTGTGATTAATATTACAGCAATTTCAACTGGTTTTGATGAATGTGTTAGGTGTATACGTAACGTAAGTGATTGAGTTTGGTTTCAGCCGCTTGGATTTGTGTAATCTAAGTAAGTAACTGAAATAAGGTTGTAATATGATAAGAAATTGTTAACAAATCTAACTAAAGCTTGCTAAGTACAAGATCGATGATATACGGTAGCGAAAAACTCCAATGCGTAGGAACAGAAACATTTATTTGTAGTACACAGGTGTTATGATGTTACATTTAGTGAATAGAAGCCTTTTGAGGCATCCAAATATGAGCGATAATTAACAAATAATTAATTTAAATAACATGAATATTGCCTAGCAGGAGGATAGAGGCTACATAAAAATATAATTATTTTGCTTGAATCGCAATTACTGTGTCGTCTAAAGTACTTTTTTTCTACTCAGCGTTGTTTTATGTACAGAGTGTAAAAGGACCCCGAGCAATGGTCTTAGAAACGTTGTTGGGCTCGTCAATATGAACAAATTTAACTATGGTGTCAATGTGAGAAGAATAGCATATAGGAAGAATATGTTTTACAGGTGGATAGGGTAGACTTTATGGCTTTTACAATTACAATTATTATGCCTTATAATTATCACATAGATTTTACACATCCGACTACCATCCCATAAAATGTTATCAACTCAAAAGTCATAGGAATGATTAGAAACGCTGTGTAATGCAAGGGATATTAAAAAGGCAATATAATGAGTGTAAATATAAACTTAATACATAAACAAATTAAGGTTTCGATCGATTGCAGGATCGGTCCTTTTTAATTTAAAAAAAACCCAGAACACAGACGTCGTCAGAACTTTGCACTCCAGGCGTACACACTTCAGATCTTTATTTAGAGAATCACCCGTTACGGATGCACCATGATTTACGGTCAAATAACAAGAAAAACTGGCTATAACCTATTTCAATTTGTTTACAGATCAGTTGAACAGAAAACCATTAAACAGGCCACACAAAGAATCTTTATGTAAACGCAACGAACCTAAATAGCATTAATATCTGTTTTTCTAAGTCATTTCATGATAGAGCATTGTTACGATCAACGTATGACTGCAAGCTGAAATAGGGAATTGATTAATACCTACTTCAAGGTAGAAGGTCCAGGAGGCTTGAGCCTACAATTTTGGTTCACTTATTTTTTTTAAAGTGCATCTTTTCTATAAGACTTTTGTATGCATTTTAAAATAAAGAAGTAATATTAGAGTACGTCGAAGTAAATGAGTAACCAAATGGTACCAAGTCTATAGCCCAAGCATCCCAAGCAATAACCCTTAGTCGCCTTGGTACGTATTTCTCCTAATAGTCCTACTATTAGGAGAAATACTATAGGTATTTTTTTGACGTTATGCATGTAAGTTCCACGTCGTTTTACTAAGTTTGAGTTCCAAACATCCACCCCGAGGGCTAAGGTATCGTGTATTTACGTTGCCAAAAGTTCCCAAAATACGCAATTGATAATAAAAAATAGGCTTTCCTTAATCATATAAGTTTAGCAAAAGTTGGTGATTTCCAATATACTCGCCCTGAAGTTTTAAAAAACAATGTCCTGACAAAAAGTAATTAACAATTAGTTGCCATGTTTGAAAGAAACAAATTTAATTAGTCATTTATTGCCGCCTTTGAGCCTCTGAGACAAATAGGCTAAGTGAAATTTATGTATCGGAATCGAATTCAATTTCGTCTTTGCATTTTTTACTCGATTTTTCGTAAGTCTTTACTGTCTACGAAAAAGAATAGCGTGGATGTGGCACATCGGTATTGCATTTATTTATTTGCATTAGTATATGTTTGTAAGTTTATTTTCCATAATCTAGGTAATGTGTTGAATTGACTTAATACCGACGACGCAAACGAGCTTTAAAATTTTCGGATAATCTCTTGAAGAAGTGAAACGTAGTGAAATTATAGAATTTGCAACTAAAAACATAATACAGTAGGTATGAAAAACATAAACCTAATACTATGTAATCCTTGACAAATAAATTTTTAGAATAGATTATCAGGCTGGTATACCCCCTCCAATTTTCATCGAGTTCATTTTATCCCAGCCAGTTGTCTCCACACTAGGAACCGTACTGTGTAAATTTGTTTTCTTTTCGGATTTTTCTAATCTTCTTTTAGAATCGTTTATATTGATTATAGCGTTCGTCGTCTAATTTATATTCCGCCAGTGTTTTTTCATCACACCCGTATATAGGAGACCAAATTCATCTCTACACTTTTGCTCTTCGCCGATCTTCTATTGATACAATTGACAAACATTTGGAGATCTAATTAGAATGGCCACCGATTGGTCGATGCTGCAGTTTGAAGGTAGTTTGACTAAGCTTTTGGGGACGTCACCTTTTATTTACATCGATTTCTCTGTTTTCATCCACCGTCTTTGTTACTCGTCAAAGTTTTTAGCAGATTTCTTTAATTTAATGTAAATTAAATATTACACCAAATAAAGTATTTTTTTAATAACAATTTCACACATAAAATTAATTATCTGTTTTTTCTCACATATTTTGTAAATCATATTTTTCATTAGGTGTAGACAGTTTATCCATATACCTACTTATCTTGAATTATTTCCTTCCCTGTATATCTAATTAATAATACATTGATGTATTATCATTATTATTTGCTTTGTCAAATGTAACAACATGATTTTATTTTACTCAATATCGAGAAGTCTATTGTACCAAGTCAAGTAAATTTAGTCCCTATTGATCATTTTCACAAGTATACAATGATATGACAGATTGTACACTTACATAACCTATGTGTGACAAATTAAGTGTGTTTTTTACTAAGACTGTAAAATTCACGCGAGTATTATTAAAAAAAAAACTATTCCTATTCATTAAATTATTCACAAAAAGACAGAGCTAGGTAGAGATAGCTCTACTGAATCGTGCCTTCACTGTCTATATATGGATGAAATATTAATAGTATTTCCGTTTGTCATGTTATCATATCTCACGACTCAGATTTTAGGGACATGGTTACAAACGTGATACCCAATAAGTACAGAATGTTAATATGCATTATTAACCTACAGACTTTCAATACAAAGGCGAATAACGTAGGGAATTCTTAAGAATTGGCTCAATTTTTTTACGTACGCTATATTGGAAAAATATCTTTCAAATCCAGTCGTTGAAATGCCTTTGCCTGACCTGTCTCGCAATAATAACAATCATCTGGAAAATCCAATATGACAGTCAAAAACAGTGGCGCCGCAGCTCAATTAGTTCTTTGTACGACTGAACGGGCATCCGCGCTATGGCAGGAATCTGGCTACTGAATTTCTTTTGCTACATCAATCAAAATCATACTGATAATGAAATCATCATTTGGGTGGCCATATAGACCCGGTTCCGAGAAACGGGCGCTCAAAGCCCGGCCGGCCTGCGCCGGCGCACACTCAGCAATCGTTATCACATTCTTGACTTATTAATTAGGCATTAGAACTCTTCATCCATACAAACTCGTTCACATTTTCGGTTTTTTTTATATGCAGAAATGGGTAATAATAAAAATTCTGTAATTTATATTCGAATAGTTCCATGTTTTTTTTATAGTTTAAAGGTCGCATTGTCTATACCTGTGATCCATACCAATATGAAACGTATTTTTGTATCTTTGATACGAATAAACTAAAAATTAATATCTGATGTCGAAATTTTTTCAACTTTAGAATGCATTACATACATTATCCTTGAGAAAGTACTTTTTTCCGAAATATATTTTTCAAAACAGCTAATTAATTAAAACCCAGGCGTGTCTTTTCTCAGAAAAAGGAGCCCATTCAATCTGGCTTCCACTTTCCAGGATGTACCCCTGCCTAAAGCCAATCGGCTGGAGCTTTTAGGCATGACGCTAACCTCCAACCTCAACTTTGGCTCCTATATTGAGGCTACGGCCCAACGCGCAGCCAAGAAGCTAGGCATCCTCTCGAAGGTGCGACGGAATTTCACATCGGAACAGTTGCTCACGCTGTATCAAGCACAAGTTCGATCGTGTATGGAATACTGCTTTCATCTTTGGGATGGATCAGCCAAATACCAGCTTGAGGCTCTGGAGGTAATAGAGCGGCGTGCTAGAAGACTAATAGGTGACAACAGGCCGTTTTATGCTCGGCTACAAAGCCTAGAGCATCGCCACAAAGTTGCGAGCCTATCTGTCTTCTATCGGGTGCATTTCGGAGAGTGTGCTACGGAGTTGCATAACCTATTACCCCATCGCGTTTTTACAATAGGACAACCAGGAGAACGGCTAAACGTCTTCCATACCAGGTGGATTTTCCATTTACGCGAACCTAATGGTTTCATACTGCGCACTTCATGTGGAACGCCCTGCCGGAGTCTGTGTTTCCTGCGCAGTACAGTCAGAAAGTCTTCAAGTCGAGGGTGAATAGGTACCTAATGAACAAGTGTGCTCCATCGTAGACCACAACGCTTGTTCATAGTGATAATAATAATAATGATACCTACGTTTGGTCAGACATCACCATTGTAAGAACTTCCCTTTGGAAAGTGTGAAAATTATACATTGAAAGTATCCTACTGCTGTGTAAACTATTTTACAGAATGCAATATAAAACAACATAAAACGAACTATTAAGAACAAACGGTGACCTGGCATTTCCTACTTTAACTACATTTTTATTTCCTCAAGACGCAAGCAAACTATTTGCCATAAAATAAATCATATTACAAAACAATCAAATGTAAAGTGTTTTTTTTTTATCCACGCCGAAGGCCAAAGCGGTGAAATGTATTATTGTTTGTATTTACTATTTTTTATTTTCAAATTGTGTGAACCTCAGGAAACTGATCGTAAAGTAGGTACGTAAAAATTATTGACGCTTTATTGCAATTAGTCTTTAGATGCCAAAGATAAATTAGAATAAATTCCTTTTTAAAGGTAAATATTCTACAACATTGTTCTTGGGAATTTAGTTGTTCTCTGCGATTTTATGCGCTGCATCTATCTGTGGCATAACCTTCCTGTGATTAAAATGCAGATAATATTTTATTTATTTTTACAGCTAAACGAGTAGCTACCCCGCTTTGGAAATAAAAGACGTGAAAAGCATTTGTTCAGAATTATTACTGTAGATTTGTACACATTGAAAAAGAAATTATTACCGGTGAAAATATTTGTATTAATGACAATTATGGTCGAAATTGAATAAATGTGTAAAATTAAATCGCAACCATTGGTTGGATTGTATGAAGCGATATTGCTACGAATGTTCGGTATATCTAGTGTATGCGTATAGCGTATGAGGTAGATAGAAATAAGGCGGCATCTGTATTTTGAGAAGATTTCCTTACCTTTACCTGAACACTCTCAGAAAGTAACTATATTTTTTTTAAAGAATAAAGAACATACTTCAAGCTGTACGATTTATCTGGTCGAACCCTGATTTCCTTATAATGGGATCACCTTTGAAATATCTGAATTCCGACAAATAATGATCATCAAAATTGGTTCATAAACGACGGAGTTATCCGCGAACAAACATTTATTAAATACCCCAGTTTAGCTTAAAACGATATTTTCACTAATTAAAAAAATCTTTTCTAGTTACATTCACCTCTGAAGAAATCGCTGAAGCTGCTACGCTAAAGAGTAAGCACATACAATACGATGTAAACATGCCAGTCCACTGAGACGTCCACTGCTGGACACAGGCCACATATTTTTCATGAAATACCCAGTGGCTGTGCCCCCACGGTGTTAACCGTTGATTACTCAGTTCCCGTGGGAATTTCCGTATTAATTATGGTCATTTTCCTAGATATAGTAATAAAAAATATCGATATTTTCAGTTTCTAGATCTTTAACACTACACGACGGATTTGATTGTGGAGTATAATAATAATATTTTAGTAGGAGAGTATAATCATATTTTTGTCTTTCCAGATAACTCGGATAAGATTTCGTTGCGTTATGGAATACATCAATTCAAGCAATGCAAATCATTTGAACTTGCCTATTTGTGCGTACGGAAATGTTTGGATTTGAACTTTGACGTTGCACACTCGGACAAGGAGTGTAAATGCACATGTTTCGTCAAAAAGGATAAGGATCCGTACAGACGTCCTGATGACCCGACTACAGACCTATGGAAACGCGGCGCACCCACTACCAGTCTACCGCCTTGGGTTCAAAGTTACTTGTCTATAGAACCGTCGTTTGCCCCTGGTTAGTATGATCTTCTATAAGAAATCATATCAATATGACTGAGTCGCATTCGCTTTGGTGTTGGAGACTTTAAGCGGGTTTTCCGGACGTCGCGGCGGATTTGACCTCTCACGTCATTCGGGCATCACTTATTATGGAGATCACACATCACTTATTAACTTTGTTTGGAAAGTATGACAGTAATGTCAGTTCTAAGCCCGCAAATCTGTCAGAAACACGTCAAAGAAAATTCCCCATTTTGTCGCGAATCTTATGTTACATTGTTAATAACTTGGTGAATATGACCAGTTGTAATACAGTTCAAGCATTTTTTTATTCGCCGATCATAGAGCGAACAAAATAGAAATCTAAACATTTTAATAGTATGAGGTATAATTTCTTTGAAATACACACATCAAAAGTGTCTAGGGTTCAAGAACATTTTCAGCTCTAAAAAAATACTAATTTATTTAAATCAAATCTAATCTTCTGGATTGGTCTCCTAACTCATTCCCCATGCCTGTATCAATGAATTATCACCACATTTTGAATAAATTTTGAATGAATTCAGTTTTTGTAAAATATTTTCTTGATAGCAATCTTCTGAAATGTACTTGATCCCTGGACACTTTTGATGTGTGTACTTTGTGTCAATACGAATGCTAGTGACATTCTGTTCGTCAGTTTATTCTGGTGATCGTTCTACAGTTTAGTCTCCAAATGTAATGTTAAAATACGTAATATGTTTTTAGCTGCAACGTATGTGGTATAGGTATTTAGATACTCTACAGCAGATAATAATGTGTACTTGTAACAATTTTAATTTACCAATCAATTACGCAATCAGATAACGACACTACAACCAAATCTAACGACACTACAAGCAAATCTAACGGTACTACAAGCAAATCTAAGAGCAGCCGCACGAAGCCAGGCGGAAAGAGTACAGTATCCACCACAACTCGTCAACCTGACGCCGCCAGCTCTCCTGCCGACTCCAATACCACTGTTAGTGAACAACCAACAGGAGAAACGACTTCATCAGACGGTGCAACCACTTCATCCGACGGTGAAACCACAGCCACTACTGCTGGACGCTGATTTCTGCATGTACCTACAATTCAGTAAAATGCACTTTTTATATTATTAAATATTTACTTTTAAAGCATATCAAGATGAAATTATGTACGCTAGTATTCAATACATATAAATAAAATAAAGAATGGAGTACTTCGAATACTAGGGATGTGTGTAAATCTCATGACTCACAATAACTCATACATGTAGCACAATCTCTACTTCCTATAACTCTATCACACATAAAAGTTGTAAATAAGCGGTTGGCGTCCTTTTATTCTTAAACTCATAATTGTAGCTGAAAAAGAAACCGTAAAGGTTCTCTCTTTCTAAAAGTATACTTATCTATAATTTTACACGGCAAGTTATCATCACATATCCAAAGAAGTTGATCTGTCAGTCGGTAATCTGAATGAATGAAGGGAAGTGTTCGGGTCCGGCGGCGACGGCGTGTTCCCCGGGGGCGCAGAAACTGTCGATATTCATATGCCGTTTGACGTCACTTGATCGAGTGCTCTGCATAAGTGTACGTTCACACATAGCTGCTGTATCTGGGATTCTTCATTTGCCCCAAAAAAGTAAGAGAAAAAGGAAAAGGCTTTTATAGGAATACGAGATGATTTTGTAATGTTCAGGTCTCTCATAGTGCCACGTCTTTAAGTTCATTTAGAAATAGATCGGATATCAATTAGTTCGGTAGGAATTTAAAAAAAATGTAATGTCTCTCTGGAGAGATGTAGGTTCATATTAGTTAAATGCGTGATTACTTTAATGTAAAGTAGAAAAAAAACCGCACCATGTTTATTCCACATATTTTAAACAGTCCCAATAAATCTTACGAAACACAACGGACGTACTCAAGTCACACCCGGTGTGTACGATCACGGATACCAAATACTTTTTACCAATACCCAGGAGGCTGTGCGAGGCGGGCAGCTATGACGTATCGGCAACTTTTTTACCATACACTACACGAACATATTTTTGCTTTTACATCACTATATCAATTTCTTTTACCCTGAAGGATCGGTGTCACGTTTTTAGTTACGCTCGCCTAACAAGGAAAAAAGGCAAAGTTTTCTTCGACAAAAAAGAAATATTATGAAGTATTTCGTCGCGTTATAAATTTCCAAACAGTAAAGTGGACATGTGTGGATAAAATGCTATTGGAATATTGGGGATTTGATCCCGGATGACACTTTTGTTTGTATCGGCGCTTTGTCATTGGGGTCGAGCGTATAAATCTATCGGTGACCCCTCATGCAATAAATATATTTACGCATTCCTATCTGAATCAGATTTAAGTATGGAAAAATATATGTAATATAATTTATTGGGTGTTCCCAGAGACCTTGACTGAAAAACACTCCATTTTTGTTGCACGTTGCATATACAGTGCAATTTCGGGTATTGATGTAAGTCTGTACCTACACATAATGAAAAGGAAAAATACATTTATGATTTGAATTCTCAATACCATACAGTAACAATATTTAAACTTTTATACGCGTTATGATACTTTACGTATCTACGTTTTTATACTTGCTATGCTTTTAGTATAATTGTAATCTCAATAGGCACCTCTCAGTACAATCAAACGAATTTCGTTGTAATAAAACTATCTTAGTCCGCCTTTTATCTACCCGAACACTCGAGGGATACTGACGTGGCAAACAATAAATCCACACCTACAAATAAAAATTGCAGCAACTTTGTTCATAATGCCCGTGGAGGCATCATCAAAGTTTGTTCGCACCCTCGCGCCCATTCGTGCACAGATTACCAATAAATCCAATACGGGATAATTGGGTGGCTTAATTCCGTGCTATCTTTCTACTTACTACAGACGTCCAAGTGTGCCAGCTCAGTTCCCCGGGGACTGTCCAGTTTGCTCCGGAGAGCTACGGGCGGTGCCAATGAAATATCGCTCCTATTCTACGTGCACTACGACCCACAGAATTAATAACTATTGCTTAAAACAAAAGAGCATCGCAGACATAGACGAAATGAAGGAATCTGTCAGAAAATTAACTGCTACAAGTTCGAAGCGCATTACCTATAATTATCGGAATAAATAAGTAATTAAGGTCCGACACTGAATCATACAAAACGAATGGAGAGTGATTTGATCTGTGCAGTTTCGGAGTTTGCCTGTTTTATATCGGATTTTCTTCGGAGATATGAGTGACGCATGCCAAATGTCGTCTCTAATGGAAGAGCACTATGGAGTCAAGAGGGGCGATAGCGATCTGATATTCCATCAGTGCGGCGGAGCGGCGGCGGCGGCAGAGGGCCCACGGGACCGCGCCGTGATTCAATACCCCTTCCCCACAATCAACAGTTTTTTTTAAGCCAAGACGACGACGTGCATATGGGAAATGTGTTCCCGTAAAATGCTATTTGATTTTCCAAGCAACGCATTTACGATTAAAACCACACAATGAGTTCTGAAATCAATAATTGACCTTGCATGGTTAAACTGACCGCTGCACGCTGCTTGCAGCCCTCTACATCAGACCGGTAATATTTCAAGAGGGAAGAAGTCGAATTTAATAGCTAGTTAAATGATACGTGCCCTGATTGGAAAATGTATGCTTATTCAGGTCGTACCGCTCCCCGGGCCCCGGTCCCCGCCCGCCCGCCCTCCACGTCCGTACGGCTGATTTGAAATGAATGGTAATAATGCCTCAGCCGCCCTACTCTCTCGTTCGGTATGATTATTCCAGATTAATTATTTGTTCGAATTTCATTGGCTAATTTTTTGGAACGAGATTTTCCGCATTGACTGACGTTTTAATTCCAACTCACGGGAGTAATCTTTTGACGGCGAAAAATTGAATCCTTGTAAGCGTGTTGGACGATTTTATTTAATTATTGAAGATAATTGAGTTTTTACTAAAGAATTCTTCCTTCGATTAAATAGAACCTTTTTAGAATCTTGTACCTATTTATGACGTTTAGAGTAAACACATTTTAAAATTCAACTTTAATGTCTTGAAATGCCGTTGGATCCTTATGATATTCTATAATTGTTACTAGCCGCTACTGACCTTGTGAGTAAAATATGTAAGTATTTCTTAGTCACTAACGCATTAGAACACTTTATAAAGTGTAGTTGACACTTAGAGTTATATTTGCCACACATACTTATATGAATTAAGTTATTTTGTAAGAAATAAAAACAGAGTGAGGAAAGAAAATGAGGTGTTGATTATAAAGCTTCATTAAACAATTATGTTTGTTACTGAAATGCCTCCTTCACGGGTATCTCTTAGTGGCAAAAGGTTAACAAAATACCTGACCAACCAAAGGTTCGCGAGTCAGACAGCGAACACTTAGCTTCTATAAGCTTCTTCATAACATCAATGACTAAGACCTTTCACGGTAATTACCTCCAGCTACCGCTCGACTGGCAAATTAGAAAATTAAAAAAAATTATGAATGGAGTCTTGGCAGCTCCTTACTTTTTCTCCCGTATGATTTCTGCGCGAGTATTCGCAGCTTTCGGCGAAAATGTATTCAGTCAGTCAGATATATATTTTTTTAATTTTATTAAAACGTCTACTGTGCACGTTTCACAGTGTATTCCAGCCTGGGGTTGGTAAGTAGAAGTATTTTTGACGTGCGTGTTCGCGGTGGTGGGTAATTATTTACTCCTGAGATAATTATGGGCAATTACGTTTGGTAGAAAAAAAAAATAAGTTCAAATCGGATTCGGTGAATCTTATAATCATTTGATGCTTTAACTTCTGCAGTATCCCATAAGGGTACATGCAGTTTGTGTAAGAAGTCATGACATATACTTAGTTGTGTAACTAAAGCTACTAGTTTTTCAACATTTTACCCAAATACAAACTAGCGCAGATTATACATTTTTATGATTTGTTGTATTAGTCGTAGGATTAAAATATGAATGTAATTATGGATCAATAACAGCGAGTTTCCGAAAAAAATTAACTAATGATGAATCAGCGCTCTTAGTCGTTTTCACCACTTTTTATGCGCACCGTATGTGTACCGTCAGCATATGAGTATGTTGAAAGCTCGTCGCCACGTGTCCGCGAGCGACTGACAGGTGTCACGTGCCGCGAGCCGCGATACCTGACACCGGGTGACACCCAACCTCGCTTATTAAATTAATAAGTTTGAACGCACTCATTACACGAGTCATTTCAGAGGTTATGTGACGTAATCGCGTGAGGGACACTCTCACCCCTTTCGTTGTGGTACTGCCTGCTGTGCACTCCATATGGACTAGCTTTCTTGGCTTCTCGACACTATAGAGGTATTTAAGAGATGAAATGTTCAAAAGTGTCTGTGTCACTTATATTAAGTTACCGAGGATGTTATACTGTGAGACCTAACTTATGATTTTGTGTTAAAAAAATCGATAACACTCCTTCAGTTAAAGCTCATAGAAAGCCCACCTTTAATATTTGAGAGTTACTGTTAGCAAGGGTCACTTGTGAGCCATGTAATATCCAGATTCGCACATTTGGTAAGCCTATCGCAGTTACATGCTATCCATGGTACCACAAGTAGATTACATCTAGGTAATAGAAATTTATGAATAGTTTAATTCTTCGGAAAATTTATCTTATTTCTTAGATTTCAATGTTTAGATTCATAGTACAGCGACTGTTGGTGTATCGGTTCATTACTTCAATGTCTGTGGTGTGTTCAATTTGTAAAAAGGGAAGTATGGTTATATATATAAAATAAACCTGAGCGGTGCAAGGTCGAATCCTACCTATATTTTTTCTTATTTTGCTTCGCTGGTGATCTTGGTATTCAGAAATACCCAAATTTTATTAAATATATTTCCAAATAGAAAGCATTCGTGTAACGGTTCGGCTTGTTTACAAACATATCATTTTGCTGCCCGTCGCGTCGGCGCTTCGGGGCAAATTTTACTTAGAAATTTAAGAGATATAATTAAGAATTTCGCATCGCGCAATAATTTAGGGTTCATCTAATGAATGATATCAAGTTTCGGGTAATTAACGCCCGAAGGGTTGAATTGCTATTTTTATTAAAATGTAAAAACACCTTTAACTTCACTCGATAACCCTTTGATTTTCATATTATCCTTTCTGAATTTAATTGGTGGCTTGGCTACCTGTAGTGCAGGGTAATGATAACTGTAAAAGTTGAGTGCGTATAAAAATACCTTCATGCCTTTTAATATCAAAACGAAGAAGCCGCAGGCACTTGCTAAGCAAATGCCCACGGAGTGGGCCTATCGTCGTTGCGCTAGGTTCACACACCTTATAGTATGCGGTTTAACGTTTTGTTAAATAAGATCATAATCATGGCCTCTTTTGAATAAAAACTGAGAAAAGATGTGGAAATTGAAAAGGTATTATCTATAAGATATACATTCTAAAGGCAATGGCCGATATACCTGTACTTGCCTACCTCTTACTCAAGGATCACTAACAACATTATTTTGATCCTAAATACACATAATTTGGAAAAAATGAGATGTGCACACGCTTACTATAATACCACTTTTTACGGCCTCCAAGGTACACGGACTAAAAAAAACATTCTGTCTTTATTAATAGACTACATATAGCAAAACCTTTTAGTCTTTTACCAAACAGGTACCAACCTACTTACTTTACTAAAGCTGTAAGTTACACCTTTCGCTATCTAACTTGAAACAATTGTATAAACAAAGAAGTAATTAAATACTGCCCCTACATATGTACATGAACATCAACAAATGTAGTGAAGACCTTGCCAGTCGTAGGTTCCGATGTCCGCTCGCTGAGGCCATACGAGCGCAGCGTGATACAAATATACACATAATTTTAGTGCCAGGGGTGAAGCATTAAAAAGTCAGGGATCAAATACGCGTCTAACACGAAACTGTAGAGTAGACTCATATATTTTTTTCTGTAGGTACTACAAAAAACAAATTTTTGAGTGAGAAAAATTAGTTTTAAAAAACCAAAACCGAAGGTTCGTTTCAAAATTCTTCCCTATAACTTGACGCGGCAAAATTTTATTCATACCTAAATGTGATGTACTATTTTGATGGGAGATTTATCAAAGGTAACCTGACAGTTAAAAAAGTAAAAAATATAGTTGTTTAAAGATTTAAGATAATGTCTCCATAGATTTTTCTGTCCCCAGTGGAGGCATGAAGCGCTGTCGCACGCGACGCCCCCGGAGCCCCGATACAACACCGGGTTACTTTAATCTCTACTCATATTTACTAATCGCCTTCCTTACTCGTGTGTTTCGCAGGTTACTACCTACAGTGTTGTATCCGCTTATCGCTATTGCTATTAACATGTGTATGTGCAGGAATATCAACTCTATGCACATTACAGCGTATAGACGCGGTCGGTGAGAATTGAAAGCAGAGTCCGTGAAGATTGATTTTTTGTTTGTTATAAACCAAGAAAGCATGATTTGTGACCTCTGGTCTGTTTTAATAAACGTGAAAATAGTTAATTAGGATCAAATTTCTATGTCTATTGCGTGATTTTTATATGATATATTTCATAAATTTAGTTCCGTCTACGCAATGTAAACTGAATTGTCACTGTCATGGCTATTATACAAGGCCCGGCTTGGTTGGCCCCATTTGGTTTCGAGACAAATGTTTGCCCTCTTACTCGTATCAAAAGATATACGTTGTCTACACGCAATGTTAAGTCTTTTGTTTGCCTCTTGATAGGTATGTCACGGAAGTGTAAAATTATATAAAAGGAAAAAAAAACATTGAGTAACTGGATATGTATACACATAACTTTTGTTAATAGTAAGGGTATTCATTAAGAAACAGTGTGGTAGAAACAATATGAATATAACATTTCTGGATCTGAGGCGATGAGTGTATTTAATGAAGTATATAAATGGGACAAGACCAGCAGGCTAGTCTTGAAAACAACAAAATTGTGTGCTGTTACAGAAGGAAAAAAGATTCCGAGCAAATGCTACCCTTCGTCAAATAACGTCTAAACCGAAAGCGGAATACCTATTATAATGCATCAAATATTCAGTCCCAATCACATACGTGCGCAATATACTCGTAGGTAGGTATACCCTGCATTCGTCAATAGGGTTTGATCCGTCACCCTTTTAATTTGCCGTTCGAAGGGGGTCATTAAACAATAAAGTGTTGATTAAAAGCCCCCATGAGCGGGCGTTGCGAATAACAGCGTTTCCTGGCTGATGCCATTATTTTATCATCGATGATTGGCAACGGGGATGATTACAGATATGTCGATGTCTCTTCATCTTCTTTATCTCAGCGTTTTTGTTTGCCACATACTCAGAATGAAAGTCATAGCGATCGCGTTTCGCATCGTATGTAACAAATATCCCACACATGATTGCTGGAGTCCTGCGTCTCAATTTGACTCAAATCACATCAAGTGGCACGTGATAAGTGACACTGAAGCAACAAAGTGTCTACTCTGAATAGGAACTCAACCATTTGAAATAGTGTGATAACAATAACAATGATTATTTTTCAAATATACATGATATCAATATGCCACGGGGCCTATGTGAATCCCATTGATGACGAATACGGAATGAATACCCAAGAATACACATGGAATACGAACACAACACAATGGCTTATGGCGATGAGGTTCGAGGCGCAGTCTCGCACAAGCCGTAGATAATTACTGCAGATAAAGATATGGGGTGCAATCAGTCGGGACCTCATTACGCGGGGCTTTCAGCGTCTTTCACTATTGTTATCCTTCACTCCATCGTAGTTTCTATTGAGCCAGACATTCCACGCCCCGGGCACGGCGAAAACACGTCGATTATCAGAAAATCCATTTATGGAAATTGTATACGAATCGTTAAAAAGAGAAGCATTCTGTTTAACAGATTTTAAATCATTGCCGTCACAAACCGCCATTGTAACGTCAGGTTAGTTCAAAAGTGGTCGTTCCAGTGAACAAAATGATGCCCGATCCGATCGGGGTTTCCACACCTTCGGGATGAATAGATTCAAATAATAATAAGGAGTTATAGATCAGGCTGCGGCTGTCAGGCGGGCGCGACGTGACGCGCTGCCTTCACGGCCAGGCTTTGTTCCTCTGCACCGCATTTGTGTATGGAAAGGAATATTTATTTGAGGCGCGCTCGCCGCTGCGTCTGCGCCGGTGATCGTCGATGATGATAACACGCTGGATTTATATATTTCACTGGATGATCGGTAGCTGCTACTCCCGGCCATACAACTGCCATGCTTGAAGAATCCGTGATCTACAGGGTGTTGTTCGAGTTCGCGCACTTTAGCGCTATCCACTTGATCTGCGGACGGATGTACGTCAATCAACTAAAAGCAACATTCGATTTCGTATTTCAATAATATTTTAAATTAAACAATTAGTGACATGCGAGTCCTGAAATGTTTCCTCAATCTCACACATCACAGAATAAAAGGCTTGAACCTACATATCTTTTCAAAGGATTCAAATTATTATTGAGACTTGAATATAAAAACACAGAATCAACCAGCCTGTAGAGGAATATTACGTATCTGCTTATGGGGAGACTGATCTTCATTGTTCCTGTCATACAGTATTTCATAACGGTATTTCGTTGCCATTTTGGTCCTACAAGGTTTACATCTTATTGAATTGAAATTAAGTTTATACTAACTATATATAAGTACGTTTATAATTCCTATGTACAGTATCTTATGGTGACGCTATAATACTTATTGTATTAAAGTAGAAGCGTGAAATTGCTCTACCATTCTAACGTCCTTATAGATCTGGGGACATATTTTTAACACTTGCTTAGGTGCTTGAGGCTGTGGTCATTCAATAGGTTTAAGTAGGTTGTAGAACACTGTACAGAATTTCTTTTAACTTTCTGCTCTATCTAGTTTCTAATATATCTGCTAGTCTACCCTAAAGTTACATCTTTTCAAAACACATGTACGAATGGTGACACCGCCTAGGTTCAGGCTCTTATCTGAGGCAGTGAGTTGTTAAACAGAAGAAGATGATAGTTATTAAAAACTATCAAGTCGATTGCTCATCTCTAGAGAATGGCCAGTACAACGAGAAGCAGGTAGGACTTGGTGATGAAAAAAGAAAGTTCGTCATAACACGGCAATGCTAAGTGACGTCTAAATTACCTGTGATATATATATGATTCAACACTTCACAAGGTATAATTAAAAATAGATGACCAAACAAGGTTGCGAAAATATCTTGCATGTACCAACGTTTTAAATAAGTACGCAACTAATTTCGTAGGAAGGCTTGGAAGTCCAAGTATTGAGTATAATTCATATATTTATGAACTCGACTCTACCGTAACTTACATGTAAGTTGGACTTGCGAACGAAGAGTATCCGTAAGTTTATGATGACTAAGCAATAATTAATTAATTATTAGAGATTTAGCGAGGTTAGATAAAGGTGAACATTTATTTTATTGGTTTAGCATCGTATTGCAAGTCGACTTGTTGGTAAGGCTCTGAAAGAATGGATGCGTTTTACGGGCCTATGGAATGTATTGTACACCTACGTACTGTGAACGGGGGACGATGGATTATATTTTATGCGTACATATTTTTCAAAGTAATTATAACATTTGGACAGCAGTTCAACCACGGCGGCGTACGTTCCAGCCCAGCAGTAGTGGCGACCCCTGTCGTCCTATCTAGTTGACTTATTTATAACTACCCGCGTATGTTTCTCCGTCTCCCACAGTATTTTTTATTTCCCGCCGCGAGGTCCGAGGTAAAAGATTTAAAATTTATAACGAGGCCATGTCACGTCCCGGCTTAATTAGGTGTGGAAGCCGAGGCATCCAGGCTCCCGTGCGACCTGAAGCCGGCGCCACTGTACTCTGACCCCCCGAGGGCAAGAAGCCGTGTGAGTCTTGAAGTCGGCATGCACCAAACAGTGCGTAGTTCGAGGTGTAATCGCCTACACATTATTTACTGGCCGACCATTGGGAATGACAATATGGAACTGTGGAACCCCTCGCCGCCTCCGACAAGCGTTTTGCATACTTACCCGAGAGATAAAATAATATTTTACTGAAAACACTATTTGTTACATTCTTCGGGGAAATTACGATCGGCGCGGTCGGCGCGAGGACCAAGTATTTATACGCCGATAAAATTAACGCCGGTTTTAATTCAGAACCCATTAAAATAATGAACAATGGGCGAATACAGTATAGCAACAATGTTTAAAACACAGAAATACTCTTTTAAGGACGCTTAGTTAGCCAGTTTGTCAGCCGTAATGACTGCAAATGTACTGTCTATACCAACACATGCATTAAGCACATGAATTTGTTGTTGTTATGTTGGTGAGTTCGTGTACCAACTTTTAAAATATTCACTGACATGGAGCCCATTAAGGTTATTTATCATATAAAAGTTTCTCTCTTATAAATATCAACTAATAACTGATCCTACACATTAAACCTGATTTAGGTTCGCCGATAAAGGACGTACATTATGAAAGGTTAATAAAACACGGCGGCGGAGGCCTGTTCCCAGCATTAATTGGGATATGGCGATAAGTCGCGGGCAGGACTCCTCATCATTAAGATAATATGCAAATCCTGAAGGAAGAGCTGCCATAAATCCTACTGTCATGGTCTCATCAGTTTCCTTCGCCAGCGAATGGTGATCCTATTTGTGAAGGGATGTCTTGGGGTGAAAGGTTCAGGGCTGGATGGCCGTGTCACGTGCCGTGGCCGCTGGACGGCCGACTGATGGATTCGCGAGCGATAACCTCAATATTAATGTCTGGCTTAACTGATCCTAGCCTCGGCTTTATAATAATGCTGCTATTTGTTGATATACCTAGAGTAGTGTAGAAAATACAAGACGCTACTTCTAAAATAAACACAATTTACATAACAGATCAATATAACATGAATAAAAACATAGAAGTAAAAGACCCACTGTAGCCTATAGTATTACTACTGTAGTTGTCGAGTATTTCGATTTGGATTCGGTGGTTGTGGTTTCGAGACCGGCTAGGTATACTAGGCTGGGTTTCTTAGCCTTCTTCAGAGCCTACATACGCTACGCAATGTTAATACGATGAAGGAAAACATTTTTATGAAACCGTATGAATGTTTCACGTTAGGTTTTTGAACCCTATAACAGCGATAGCATCACCCCTTATCACGTTGAACATATATATACTTGAGATGAACGGTGTGTAATTCCTTAGTAAATACCTTTGCCTACCACGCTTTGGGATTAAAAGGGAGAAATGTATTTATTTATGTTGTATATAAAAGAATTTCCAATACAGGATTGGCTCGTGTCACCGGTAAATGCCAAATGTCCTGCACGCTTTGCGGAATACGCCTGAAATTGGCCACTTCCTGGGCTAAGAACTAGGCATATCTTAAATAGCCGTTCAGATTTTTATAGCGAAAGAATGGCGCATGCGCACCGGAGCAGTAAGGCGACAATGGCAGGACTGCGGCGTGACCCCAACACTGAATATTTACATCTCACTTGAGAACGAGATGTTCCACGTTAGACCTTGATTTATACCTTTAAGCACATTTAATGGCACACATAGCTGTACGTATATCTGACATTACTATTATGACCATAAGAAATAATATGTATCTTACATACAAAACTGCAGACCCCATGCCATTTTACCCTCGTAGTTTCAGTTGTTCATATAGAAACACTGGAAGTATAGTAATGTGATTTCCTAATCAATAACTACACTATTACAAATATTACATTACAAACAAGTAAAAAAATATATTACATTTCTATGAAAAACGGCTGCTGGACCGCTTTTCGTGATATTTGGCTACAAATATTCGCTAAGCGCGGCTTTGTTAAAAAAATTGTTCTGTATTTTGACACTAGATTAGGTAATCTAACAAGTGTGTTCCATCGTAGACCACATCGCTTCTTAACATCAGGTAGGATAGTGGTCAAACGCTTGTTCATCGCTTTTTATTAAAAAAATCTAACTAGTATTTAATTCGTACTAACCTAAGTGAAGAATGTGAACATTATTGGAGAGTTCCTCGTCCAGCAGTGAACGTCATGTGGCTGATGATGATGAAGTTGTCTTAGAAAAAGACAAAATAATAGGCTCTACGCTACGGTTGTTAAAAAATACGATAATTTTACAATAGTACGTTTATAGGTATCAATTCAAGGGTCGATGAGTTCCTGTAGAAACAGCAAGATGCACTGCAAATCTATTGTACGGAAATGTGGCTGGAAACTATCCGCACTTACAATAACATCTGCATACAAATATTTAAGGAAATACTTGTTGTTATCCTCCAAGAAGATTTTACATGTTTTTGAATGAACCTTTAAATATTGTATGAAATTTTCATGGAAAATTATGCCTTATAATCTTGACGGTAGGTCGAGATACTTGCAGCAAGAGTAGGTATTTAACCCTACATATCCCGTGAACCATATAGGACCTCTAGGGTTCAGACACCTTTGGTGCGGGTATCTTCATGATGTCTTCCGTCACCGTAAAAGCGTTGAATAGTACGTACAATAAATAGTATTTTGATGAGGTAAATTAATTAATATGACTCACTTGAACAAATGCAAAAATTTCACATGGTAATCCTATAAATTATTTTTAAAAGAAAAATCTCTATCAAAAGAGTGTACCAAATCATCCTGTCGTCGCCAATACAAATTATTCAATATATTTTTTTATTACGTCCCTCAGAGATGCGGGCGTGGCACATTAGTCGAGTTCTTACTGAGGCGCTTGGTACAGCGAAGTTTACCATTGCCAATATACTATTCGTACACAGAGCAGCTCTTCATAAAGCAGTAACGCATACATTTACCTGCCACCCGAATTACAACGAAATAAATGTACGAAATTATCGCTAACAACAACGTGCTTCTGACAGTGACTGTCGAAAAAAAATCTTGTCTGCCGTAAGTGGATGCGAATTCTATTATTTGGTGCTCAGTGTTGTTGTATTTTTTTTTCAATTACAGATGGTTTGCCCCGGATCTGCGTTGCCTCGAGGCACACATAATCTCCGAAGAACTCAGGGAGGGTTAGCAAACACTTTCTCAGGCCGAGCTTCGTAGCTTGGTAGGGACTAGTTAAAATGGTTATATTCAGCATAACCGATAATTAATTTCCTCGATATTACTGAGCACCTACCTAATTCGACAATGTCACAGTATTTTTAATTAAAGTTAAAGCCAGGGCGACCCTGGAGATGTGCGTTTTCACAAAAGATGACAAAACTTGACAAAAATGAAGCTAAAAATTGTTTAGAGCTAAACTAAACTACAAGAAATTGTGTCTGTAACACTAGTTAATACAACATTCGTTGATACTCAGATAGTACCTGTGTATCTTCCTCTCAATCAAGAAAGAAGTAAATAACGGAAGACTTACAGAATTGCAGTTTTGAAGAACTTTCTCCGAGACTCTAAGGTTACATTTACCTAAGGTTATATTTTAACCCTCTTTCGGAAACAAACCCTCCCAATCTATGTAATACAAATACAACTTCCATCGTGACTAATTAGACGCCCTCGAAAGTGGTAAATTAATGAATTCCTGACTACTCACCTACTAAACGAATATTTATCAAAAACCGTTCCCTAAAATCAACGACGTCGTGCTATCAAAAATAAAACAAAGCATCAATCATACTAACACTCAACTGCCGTTAACAACAACGTCGACTGAGATATCACGCGATTATTGTAACAGCCGCGATCATAACTAGACCCACTGCTGGTAATAGGCCGCCCCTCGACGCCATCGCCACTCCACCGGGGAATTAAATCATTTCTGCTACTACCTCTACGTATAATACTTACTACTTGTTTGAACAAATCACGCGATGTTAGTGTGGATATGGTTTGTGTCAGTTGTGTTGTATAATTTGTAGGTAAGTGGATGTCTAAATTTTGAATAATTAAGGAAAATAAAAGGAATAACAATTAAATATAGATACATAGGTACGAGTCACAACTGTATATTATAAGCAGAGGTAGTATTTTACGCAATGCTACACATATTACGCATAAATACTAAATTAAATAACTGCCCAGAAAATGCTGCGCAGGGCAGACATTAATTCCTGAATGACAGACATTATGTCATTCCACAATCTGACGATTCGCACTAGCGCTATGCGTCGCGTTCAGGGAGCTTAAGTACGAGCCGTATCCACATTCATTTGAGCTTTATGGCAACAATTATTAATATCGTAAACACGAAGGTGTGAGTCGAGACATGTTAGACACGCCACGGCCACGCCACCGCCACGGCACAGCCGCCGTCGCACGCTTTCGTGACTTCGAGCCATAACCATAGATTGGTATTCTACCTACTTCAACCCTTGAAGAAGAGGTTACCAAGTCGACTGCAAGTCAAGTTTTGATGTACATATCTACTAGAAGAATATTACTATTGATGTTTTTATTGAATGAGGTGTTTGTTTTCTTAAAAAACAGTCATAGAATAATATAGTTCTTTGCATCTCTTTCGTTTTCCACCACATTGACACATTTTTTTTTAGAAAATGGCGGCGATCAATGTTTTTGACAATACTTATGTGTGAAAGTTGAAGATAAGAAGGTAACGTATTTTTTTATCACTATGAACAAGCGTTTGACCACCATTCTGCCTGATGTTAAGCAGCGATGTGGTCTATGATGGAGCACACTTGTTCAGTAGGTACCTATTCAAAGCTCAATTTAACTTGTCTTAAATACGGAATAACCAGTTCAAGTAGACCTGTAATAACCGTTGTGTAAGTGACAACGCGTTTATTGGTAAGGAGGTTAGAGTCAAACTAATGACATAACCATTATATCTGTCATAACCAGTCATGAGCGACCATCTGCATATACATAGGTAGGTATCTATATTCTGTTAAGATTATCAATGTCGACCAATTTACATTTTTTTTTAATTTAATTTTGGCCACTGCGATCGCCAACCCTCCTGCTAGGCGTGGCGATTATTGGCATTTGTCCCTAAATGATTATGGAAATAATTGGGAGAGGCTCTCGTCCAGCAGTGGACGTCATGTCACATGATGAAGAAATTAAATATAACACAATATTATTATTTTCAAAGCAGATGATAAGGTGACGGTTCGTTAGTGTTGAAATGAAAGTAGTACTTAATGTCGAATTTAACCAATTAATTTCGTTTATATTACTGCATTTCTATGAACCTATATGACGAAATTCTCCCGGAAATAGCATAAATAGCGAGTGACGCAGGGCACCGCTAGTATTATTGTATAGTTCTAGTTAGTGTGTAAAAGTTAAAGGGAAAAATAAAATCTTCTTTCAGAATTTGGGAGTACTGTAAGTTTGGTAGTTTTTAAGGAGGTACTTTTCTCCCCAATGTACATTGTAGGTACAATAAGGTAATAAATAACAAGTAAAAGTTATATTTATTACTATTGGAGACGTAACACAAAATGTCACAACCCGGCCTGCAGCCGCCAGATCACGTAGGAACAACGAAATCCACGTCGAAAACATAAACTATTTACTACTATTCAATATTCAATACGAGATTGCAAAATACGCCAAATTATTGCATTAGTACCGAGCTGGGATTCCCGATATTGCGGTCCGGCGTGCGACGGTAGCGATATGCGACATAAATAATTTAATAATTCGCATACCGAATTTACCATACGCCCGCGATCATAAACCTGACACCACCAATCTCGCGCAGTGCTATACTGAGTCTTCGTAAGGTACCCGCGGCTGCAGCTCCTCTTACATTGGTGCTGTGAAAGTCCAACCTTTTTCCCACTGTACCGTTCACCTGCTTCGTATTCCATATGTGTGTTCGATTCTCATACTCCTGTCGCAATAAACACTATACTGGAGCAGGTGGAAATGGTGGTCTCTGTGCATGCGCTAAGGTCTTGATTCAGACGTCCTTGATGTGTTTTGACGTTGGACGAGTGACGGTGATATGTAGGTGAGTACACGTCTGTACATTTCAATATCGAGAACATCCGTGTTATGCGCGTGACCTTGCAAATCACAGCCTGCTTTCCAAACGACTTCGGCGAACGGTGGTCAGCTTCTGTGTTGCGCTGCCGACCACGCCTGGAATATCTTAGTGGACGGCCACTTGAGATTTATTTATATCAAAATGGGATGTGTTGCATTGGTAACTAGGCACTTTATGCAAAGTGTGGGTCGTCTGTTATAGCTTTAAACGTGGACTTTTACTCAGAATATTTGTTAAAGGAAATATTCATATTTTTTCAGTAATCCTGAGAGCAGAGCTTTTATGAATAAGTGGGTATGCGAAATTAACTTTATAATTCCTGTAGTGGAGCACCGTTCGTCACGACTCGTAGGACACTTCTTTCCAAAGAAAAAGACATGAATATGTGCTACTGCTCAGCAACCCCTTTCACCATTATGAATTCTTCTAGGACGCCTTTCACATAGTGTTTAATAGTTATACACACTGTATGCACATTTATTGATGATGATGACATGACTTTGTTTTCGTCATAGTAAGTCCTATTTTTCAGGCTCCAGAGAATGGGCAGCACCGCTCTCTGTGAGTTAAACCACAACACGATTGCGATCGCCAACCCGCCTGCCAAGCGAGCTACTCGCCCCCTACTGACTGGGGTAGCCCTCGTCCAGCAGTGGGCGTTATATGGCTGATGATGAAGTCCCATTTAAAATGAATTATGGGTCTAATTTATAACACATATGAGGAAATATTATGAGCAGCGAGCATTACGTAGCTCATACTAATATTTATTATAATATATAAAACATATTATGTTTTATAAAGTAGGCCCCTGTAGGTAACATTTGTGAAAAAAACAGGTGTCCTATATTTGATGTTTTATTCAAATTGACTCTATTATTACTCTAAAAGGTGTAATAATGTCAACATACCTCGGGTTCAAGAATGGGTCCAGATTATTGCAGAAAGCACGTGGCAATAGTACCATTACTACACTAGGTACTCCAGAGCTTAGATGATGCTGATATCAAAATTATAGTTATTTCTGCTGTAATTGTAGACATATGAATATAGTAGATTTTTCCGACGATGGTGACAGTAAAGAGCACCCAATAAATCACCATGGAGGAAGCTTAGGAAGCATGTTAGGCTAGTAGCAAGTAAATATCGATTGTCTCTATATACGTATAGACGTAAATGTTATGTATGGTAATAGTAGCGGAATAATAATGCAAAGTGCTATACGAAAAGTAATACCTGCTTCTCTTTAAATCTCGACCAAAGACATGATATTCACGATGATGTCACACTCGTATATTTCAACAACCGTTTACTTTTGGACAAATACTGCGAATTGGAACATGACAATGCGAATCTCAACTCAAAGTAAACACACAAAGCACCTGGTTTTGTATTAAACTGGTTGTTATAACACTTATATGCAATCATTGTACAAACATGCCTCGTTTACGTGAAACAAATGTGTGTTGGTTCATTGTTATTCAAAAATCATTGAACCGTACGCTCGAGTCTCCGAGTTTGTTAAAGTTGAACATTCTTCATTAGACGTTCCCAGGACTATAAAACAACAGCGTGATTATGGCGGACGTGGGCTAGAATTGTTGAAGATAATTTCATGTCAATATAACATATATAAATACGCATACGTTTTGGAGTTTCCCAGTCCACGTCACAATGATATATAGAAAAAAAAATAAGCAGATCAAGATTATAGATTCGATAACGATTTACTTATTGAGTATTGTCTATCATTACTGCCGGTTGAATGACAATAAGCAAATCAGATCGTTTTTACTGTGTCTTGTCTATTTTAGACGTTT
The DNA here is from genome assembly GCA_012932125.1 of Conopomorpha cramerella. Taxonomy (NCBI): domain Eukaryota; kingdom Metazoa; phylum Arthropoda; class Insecta; order Lepidoptera; family Gracillariidae; genus Conopomorpha; species Conopomorpha cramerella. The sequence goes on along the minus strand of SJJU01072797.1, from coordinate 24,117 downwards.
TAATGTATTTACGTGGAATCAATATTTTGTTTTTAAATTACTTTCATTCAGTGTACTTACATTAATTTGCAGGCAGTATTCTTGAGAAGTCTCTTCTAGGATGAAAATTGGGGCTTAGGTTAACAAATAGGTACTATGCCGTTAAGTTTACTCTTCGAAGAAATGCTACCGGTAGCATTATTTTTAGGTTCCAATTCAACCCAGGACGACTTAACTTTTAAAACTTCGGTTCATTGTTTTGTAGAACCATAAAAATAAAGTCTCGAAGGATTTATTACGTTCAAAAGTTGCATAGCAGTCTTTTGTTTAGTTACGTTATATTGTTACATTATATTATGCTTATCTAACTGTCAAATTGAATAAGTTTAGTTCATACACGAAGTCAACATCTAGAATAACTTTGCTTAACTTTCCTGAGGGTGGTTAGGAAGAGGAACGTTACTTCTAGAAGGAATATAATGAAATGTACCGTAGATAAAATAACAACTGTAGTGTTAAAAAAACTTTTTGTGTGTAACGTTCACGCTGAAATGCGAGCGTAGTTCACAAGTAACATAAAAAATAGTAGTAGGTATGATAAAGTAACCAAATTCTGCCTAGGACTTAAAGTTCAATACAGTGTCTTTGATACATAATAATAAATAAATATTTTTCAACAACACACACCTTGCCTTCATCCCATGTTAAGTAGCTACAGCACTTGTGTTATCGAATTCAGAAAACGAAATATACTTAAATACATTTTTTTTTCTTTTAAATATATACTTATATAAATAAAACACCCAGACACACCCGAAAAGTACTTAAAAGCTCATCACCTAAATACCTGTCAGCGGTGGGAATCGAACCCACGACCCTACGGAATAGAGGCAGACATGCTGACAACTACACCAACGGACCCGTCAATACATTGCTGTTTGTTGTTACACTGTGACATTAACTTAACAGTCAAAGCGAGCAAGCGAATTCACCATAGCGATATTAGCAGAGTTGGTCATCCGTCGAAGAGTTACGACTGTGTAAATATTATCACAATATCTCTGGGCGCTGTGAAAGTGTAGTACCGCTATGCGGGAACAGTTCCCGACTCTAAACCCGCGACTAACATCCAACTGTATCGATTCTTGGCGAAGATACAATTTACACGGCGAATCAGCAATCGTTTATCGTTTACCAACTAAAGCACTGATACAAGCACGCGCAGTTTACAAGTTTGGCCCATGTACCCGGTGTAATTTATGCCCATAGATTTGTCGACCACAAATAACGTTGTCGACCATCAGTTGTTTATCAGTCCATCGCTAATTAATTAGAGAAATTGAGCCGTACGCCGAGGCTGGGGAGCAATAACTCCCGACCCCGTACTATCATCGCGGCGACGCTTTTATTTATACATAACATTCACGTGAGCGAAATTGAAAATAAAATGACCACTATCGGGATGGTGTTATGCCATAATGTTACTGTTAACTATAATATTTTTTGTCTTTATTTTCTGTCACACTTTGGACATAAAGGTAAATTGCAATGACAGTTTATTGGGTTTAGTGCATTCATCTAAATAAGTTTTTCATTTTTACGTTAAATTCGACTTAATTGTATTCTAAGGGTAATTAATGATTGAAAGGAAAATAAATATTAGTTTTCCTTTGTAAACTAATCAGAAACGCTGTATGATTACGTTTTTGCTTCGTGGATATATAGTGGATGGTATATTCGTGGAATAGGTCGGTAGTATGTCTACAATCCTTATTGCACAATTTGACAAATGGCGGACTTAATGCTATTGCATTTTCTACTGAAAAAGTTAAGTATACTGCGCAATGTAGTAAGTAGAAAAAGTTTAATAATCGATAAATAATAAATAAATTAAACTAAACATAAACGTTGCATAAAAGATTAATATACAAAAACTAACGGAAACACTACAGAAACAAAATAAAAACTTAAAAAATAATAATTATAAAATATTTAAAAAAAAAATTAAATAAATATACAATATTCACTCCTATGCAGTAGTGTTAAACCCATGTGAGTTGATTATTAAAATAGTCTTATAAAACATACCTTCTTTCACCCCCATATTTTTTATGAGGTGGTCACTTTTAGCCTATCATCAGGGGTTTAGATGCACAACTACTGGTTACAGTGAGTAAGAGACAAGCCCGTCGCTCAAAAAATCCTTTCATACTCTAGATATGTATCCTATAAATCGCCTGTTAGAGGCGTATATCAACATCCACATTGCAAAAAAAAAAAAATTCGTATTAATTTTTGCTAACACGGTACTCAAAAATATTGTTGCCATCTTTTGCATGACAATATCCTATGGGTTCCTACCCATCTACTATTCCCAAACTACTGTATAGTGGGTATGCATTAGTCGTTTTGTTTTTAATGAAGTGTTAATTCGTTCTTATCAGGTGAATCGACAGTCATAAACACAATGTTGTTACAACAGGCATACTTTGTCATGTCGTCGCCACTGTATGTTTCACAGTACGTAGGTACGTCTACTTACCTGAATGTGAGTCCCAAGGGTCCAGTACGACCTCATCGCATTAGCATTGATAAAATTACTAAAGTTTTAATTGAATGTGATTATGTTTTTGATAAGAGCGTTCGCAGTGAACGTGTAGTGTAGATTTAAAAAAAAGTTAACATATAGAGACATCGATATGTAGATGAAAGGAAATACTACTATCTCCACCATATTGTTATATTACATGTGAATAAGGTTAACTAGAAGAAATCGCTCTGAGCTTATCTTTTGCGATTTTATTATTGCCAATTCTACATTTGTAATGAACAGTGTGCAATAAAGACATTCACTTATATATTAACTAGCTGACCCGCCAAACGTTGTTTTGCCAATATACATTATTAACAGTGCGCCTTTGCTATCGTACTCATGTATTATACATAAAAACCTTCATCAAATCTACTAAAGAAAATTGCATCAATATCCGTCGTGTTTTTTTTAAGATTTAAGCATAGGTACATAGGGACAGACAGCGGAAGACGACTTTGTTTTATACTTTGCATTGATAGCAGTTATTTTTCTTTTTAAATCAACGAAAGAGGCGTGTCCGAAGACGAATGATCATAGAATAAAGTAGTTACATCTCTGTCATTCCCCACTATCTTTGACAGATTGATTTCTTTTAGAAAACTCCTCATTCTACTGAGACTGTCAATGTTTGAACACGCAGTAGATATATAAAAGTATCGTATTGGCCTGGGGTGAACTTCTTCAAAGACAGATTCTTCCAAGACGAAAAAAAAGCTATAAGGGTGCGAGAGCGATGGGCTGGCCCACATGGCCACGGAATTTGACCACATACACCTTTTAAGATAATGTTGCAGGTTTTTATTGAAAAAGGCTCAATCTCACGTAATTGATACTTATGCCTCACGCATTGCGGAAAACGCACCCCAATATATTTTTGATAGCACCAAAAACAACGGAATATAGATATTAGAAAACTTAAAAATTTCTCAACATACACTCCCTCCGTATGGTGATATCAAAGACAATAGAGTGTACAACGACACAGTCGAGGCACAGACAGAGAGGCCCAATAACCCATCGGAAACAGATCGCCAGTTTACGACGACGGCACTCGACTGTGCTACAAATGAATAAGCCATCTGGCCTAATGGTGACAATTAAATACGACCTGAGTCGGCCTTTGTCCGGCTCGCCCAAGAACTAATAGAGTCATGCATCTCATCGGATTTGCGATGCGGAGTTGGACAATGTACTGGTCTAAAGCTATACATAACGTTAAACGTCTATTGAACACGTTAGAGAAGTGATATAACCATATAACGTACTTGAGTCCTATTACATTAACCTTTTGGTCGCTAAATATTGTTTTATGGTTTTGAATGATATTACAGTCAATCTGGGTAACTTTATTTTTCAAGGTAATATTAGCTAGGAGTTTCGAATGTATGATTCATTATTTTTACATACTTTGGATGTTTTTCCATTAGGAAAATTATACATCGAAAATACTTACGAATTATACATATTTAGGTTACCTGGAAGAAATCGCTATGAGCGATAAGGTCGCCTTTTTCAATTTTTCCATTGTATTGTTTTTTACATTCGTAATGTACAGTGTGCAATAAAGAGTATATTCATTCATTCATACATAATATGCGCACAGCCGCGGTGCATAGAGTGTATTAAAAGGCCTTACCTACTGATAACGGTGATATAACTGTACCGAAGATAGACCAAGCTGAACTTAACTTGTCATTTGCATGTCAAATATAGGGTAATTAGCGTCGATTTTAAAACATTTGTTTAAAATCATTTATTTGACAATTGGTGCTAACGCCTTATAAATTAACCCTTTTGCCAATAAACTGTCAAGTTTTTATTAATTTTGAAGTTAGTTAATATTTAATACCACAACTATTTGTATAAGTTTTAATTAAGATTGTCCGGCTAGAAATTATCGAAGCCATGATGGTCAAAGATCCTCCCCCCATTAGGGAACTTAGCAATCTCCTAGACAACATCTCGTAAACCTTTGTTTACTCTACATTGGGATTAAAAGGCGTGAAGTGTAAGTGTCCTCGTATGTATTACCTTCAATTTATGTTGCGCAGTTGGCGATGCATTCATTCCATGTCTGCAACATAAAAATATCTAGGCGAGTGTCACAAATAACTACTTATGAAAGTATAATGTTTAAAACGATAACCGTGTTATGAATAAAAAACTATTTGACCTCTGTCGCTTTGTATTATACAGTCAAAGACTGCTGGAGAAAATAGCTGCTTTTTAAAAATGGCTGCTTTATCAACATATTTATGGATAAATTGCGAAACTCTAAGAAAATATGAATAACCGCGCCATTTTAAGAAAGCTTCAAGTGTTACGCACCTGCATACCTTGACTGAACGTAGGGAGGTTTTTACATTACGTATGTATACAAGTCGTCTTAAACCATCGTTTTTGCTTCTGTGGCAATGTTCAACGTTGACCGTTCCTTCTTGACGTTGTTATTGCACATTTTCACGTATCAATAATCATATCCCAGTAGTTTTTCACCTTCAATATTGATTTTGATCTTCACTGACATTTATTTTTCGTAGCGCTAATACTGACATAGCGTCTGTGGTCCAGTTGGTCGGATACTTGACTTGTAACCAGGAGGTCGCTGGTTCGATTCCGACTATTGTACGCGTACCAATTTTCATTTATTTGTCAGAGACTATGTACATAACGAAGCGCTCGTACGGTGAAGGATTACATCGTGATGAAACCCGGATAAACTTTGATGATCTATTTATACAATTTGACGGAGAGTTTTCGCGACTCTGTAGGTTTTATCAACCTGACGAGGTATTACGGATTACTAGGACCCCGTATCACATAACTTCAATGTATATTAGCGATCTGTCGATCGTGGATCGATTGATTAGCGTAGTAACACCCACAAACTTCATTTTTTTCTTAGGGTCCGTTTTAACACCGCAATGTACGTAAAACTGTCATTATAAATTATAATTGTAGGTTTAGTGATACGAGGCCTGTAACTGCCCCGCCATTTCACTAACATATATTATGTTTTAAAACAAAATTACATGTAATGTTTTTCCTTTTTTTTAGTTGCATAATGACAGCAAATTTCCACTGGACGTTATTGATGTGTTAGTGCATGTATTTTTTAATTATTATTTATGAAGAGTACTTACGTTCGAGAGGCAAAACTGCAGTTGTCAACTGTCGACTCTGACTGTACTGAAACATCATAATTGAAGTTAACAAACGGGATCTGTTTTTCCGTAACTAGCTCTCATTTGCTGCCATATTGATGGAAATACTAAAGGTGCTGTCAAAGCTGGTCGGCAGGCCGAGTGACCTGTAATTGCCAAGTACTTTATGGCACCATCTCGCAAGTTTTATGTCATTCAATCGAAGCCTTTTAATTGAATAAGCTGCATGAAATTTATGACCTTGATACATTTATTTTCTCCTGATAAGGAGGTTATAATTTTAACATCTCTCGTAGGTATGTGGAACTTGCGGGTCTTTCACAATCGCTGAGTAAAGTTTAATCACCAAAAATAATATTTATTCATTACAAAAAGGCACAGAAAACATATGCTAAAAAACAAAGTAGGTAACATGTAAAGTAAGTGGCATCATTATTAGTGATAAATGTTTTTATTACAGCTTTTGATTTTTTAAAGAAGAGGAATTCAGGTTTTAATAACAAACTTAAATCCTTATTAGTACACAAAAAATAAATAACTACCAACTTTTTGCATACTGCTCCTATAGCAAAAGAAAATTGAACAACCATCTGAACAACCAGTATTTTATTTGTTGATTTGTAGATATTGTTTCCAAAACTAATAACCGCTATTATAACACTTTTGGCGATAGCGTGTCAACATATTTTATACAACGAAATTTACTATTTCAATATGCCATTTTTTTACACTCGTCAGCAAAAATGTTCGGTCACCCAAGATTTTCTGTACATAGCACATGCAATAAAAGAAACTTTATTAAAGACATCGAAAGAGCTCACATTATAGTTCATAAAGTAGGTATTGTTGTCTTTTATTAAATATTTCCGAACTATATAATTAATTGAAGTTAAGATATGACCCGGATTTTTTGGTCATGAGTGTATTTCCCAGCTGTTTAAATTTATAATATTAAAAAGGATAGTACGTATTTCTTTATAAACTATGCGTGGATGTGTATAAGGCCAGTTGCCGGGGCCGGCAGAAGCAACGTTGATAAAATAGGCAACAGACCTACATCTTCATGTGAAGCGAGGTGGCGAGGTGTCCCGCAACATGTACGTATTGGTAATTAGCAAAAAACAACAAGAACACTTCCATTTTCGATCATATCCACACCGGAATCATAGGACGGCTTCCCAGTTTGGTCCTAATTAATTTTTCACAGAAATGTTTCATACAAGCCACGCATCATATTGAAGACAGAAAAACTTGTCTCACACCTTCATAGATGAGGACACATTGATTTTATTTTGGTCGCCACGTGTTAATCTCCATTTTGAATAAAAATGCGAACACTGATAACCAATTCTCGCCGTTTCTACAAATACTATTATATAAACTACTACTATATAAAATATACAATAACATTCCCAGAGTTCTCACGAAATCTTTCGTGTACGGTTTCGGATTCTGTTTGTACCTATATGTGGGTTGACTAAAAATCTTTCGTCTACTAACCTTTATTATATCTGACAACATAGAAGATGTACCAACATACAAAGCATAATATTATTTTCCAGTAAGTACGTATACTGATTTGCTAAAAAGATATTCATCACTGCTTCACGGATGCTCGTACCAATAAAAATAATAAGCCTTGCAAAAGGCACGGGTCGCCGCGGCCCGGTGAATGGTGACACTTGTCAACGGTATAAATATTGCTGTATATTTATGTGACAGAAACACCATAAATATTGATTTTAATGAGGAGTCACAATCGGTGACGTGGACGCGCGTGATTTGCGATCAATATTGCCTGTACAGGCGACGCGGTGCTGGAGATACGACGTTGAAACATTTTTGTTTGTTGTTTCTAACTACATGATTACCATATTAGGTATTGTATTATACCTACATACGTAATCCTTTTTGTGTGGATAGAACCTTACAACGCCTCCTTGGACACATTTAGTCGTACTTATACCTGACTGCTTAATGAGGTGTTTTCTTTTAAAAAAAAGAGCGTGTCCCATGATGAACAATCATAGAATAAAGTAGTTGCATCTCTTTCGTTTCCTATACATTGATTTTATTAGAAAACTACTTATTAGCAAAGGCTTACCCCGCTTCGAGATCAGAAGGCGTGAAGTATACATTTCACGCCGCACTTCAATGTGGCTGAGATGAACTATGGTCTGTGAATACCCAGCACCATATTACCCAATGAAACCACTTTTTATCAGAATATTTCTTAGGTCACCTTACGCCGTTTATTGAAAAAAATAATAAAACTACAATAATTAATTGTACCATTCCAGCAATAATCGTTTAATATTATTACACTTTTGCTCGTAAAGTTAACTTTACAGATAACATTATTTTAATTATAACGATTGTCTATATTAGGAAGTGTTAAATTGCCTTCGCGCATAAAATATATTAAAGTAAGTGCTTACGTCGCTATTATGCATATTATATTTTGCTATTATCAATTGTTTAAAGGTACATAGCAAAGTAGCTTTTATAAAATACCCTAACTGAATTTTAGCACATCCTGATATATTTATTTACGAATGGGAAAGGGTCGCAGGAATTTTGAGATATATACATATGTATGTGTTAATCCAGGGTGTCAGAACTCCATATCAAATGTTATTAAAATCACTCCAGCCGTTTAGACGTGGCGAAGTAACAAACGTAGTATGTATATGTACCAAACATTCGCCATTATTTGTAACTAGCTTTGCTAAGCCCGCGGCTTCGCCCGCGTGGATTTCGGTTATAATGCGGTATAAAGGAATATTTTTGTTTTCCCTCGGGAATATAATTTTTTTCCAGAATAAAAAGTACCCTATTATTTAAACCGGACTTCTAACTATACGTCTGCAAAATTTCAAAGCCATCTGATCAGTAGTTACGGCGTGAAAGCGGAACAAACAAACAAACTCACTTTCCCATTCTTAATATTAGTAAGATGTTGGTGTGATTCTTTTTATACTACTTTATTGTACTAAAAGTACAAAGTATTATTTACAGACAATCTAACAATATCGGGGAAGATACGGGTCAGTATTATCTGTAGAATATTTTCCTGTGTTTATTGTTGTATAAGTATAGTCTTGCATCATTGTCAGTAATAAAACATTACATAGTCGGTAGATCGGAGGCACGTCTTGTATGAACTATCGAGTTTTTATTATAATGAGGCCGGCTTGTGTTCCCGAATTCAAAAACGTTGAACATTTGACTGGCAGTCTCATACTTAATGGGAATAAATCAACGATGAATGCATTGTCAAGTGTATTTTCAAATTTCTCACGTTGTGAAATAGTTCTTATGTAATTTGCGCAGGTTAACGCTGAATTTGATTTCTAAGTGTTTCTATCGTATGCTGTTTTTCTAAAATAGTGACCTTTTTATGAAAGTAATTCTTTTAAAAGGACTTCAATAAAGCCTTAGATTTTGGAAAAATAAAGAATAGTTTGTAACTGAAACTCGGCGTATACTATAGACAATTAAAATATGGTTTTAATCGGCGTTTGATATAAATAGTCTGAGGCTTTTTTTCTTGTTTTTATAGTTGCAATGACGTAGACATGTGTAGGTAACACAAAACTTTCCTAGAGCGTAACTTTGCAAACATTGTACCTACTAGTATTTCAGATCAATGGGTCGCTCTTATTCAATGTAGACACGATCTTTACTAGCCAGCAAGCTGCTACAAATCTCATGTCGACGGCCGCGTAGGCTCCTTATTTAAATATTGAGAAGCTAAAAAAGCAGTACATCTTCTGTTTTTGAATGGGGCAACCGTCTGAAGCGAGTTATGGCGAGCGTGGCAGCTGAGCGGCTGATTAGCGAGCGCGCCCGCCCTGCGTCATAAATTTACATTGATTGGATTAATCTGATTTCTTTGTCATTTCACAAACAAACAACGGCTAATCTTTTTATTTGTTTTTACCCGCATCACATATTCGGTGATCTTAACGAACGCCCGTCCGCGGCCGGATATATATCTAAATATTTCTTTTACTAAGAATCGTTAGCGAAACTGGGACGATTTATTTCTCTAAGTTTGATATGCAAAGTTTGTATCAAGGTTGCTTCAAGGATTCTAAGGTTCGGATCTTTTAGAAATTGTTATATGATTCAATATAAACGTGGCTGAGGGATCGTCTTGATTTCTCTTAGGGTGAAATTCAAACGTATTTTCTATGTAAAGACACATTAGCTAATACCGTGCCCGATTACATGATGTGTCAATGTTTTTAAATAACTCCAAACATCAGTCTTTCAATTAGATCGTATAAAAGTGTTTTTATAATATTTGTTTGCAGATAATTTCGTAGTTTATGAACCGATTTTGATGACTCTTTTTTTGTTGGATAGAAAACAATTAAAAGGTGGTCCGACGGACCGTCGAACGGCGGTCCATGATAAGGAAGTCAGGATTAGATAATCCGAGAGGAACTTTAAAAAATCGTCAGAGCCACTAGTCCTGGTTGATGTCCGCTGTTTTTGCTTTAAATTCATTACATAATATCATCATATCCTTAATCTTTAGTGGCGTGAAAATAATATTTATAATAATAATACACGTACACATTAACCCCCTTACCAATAAACACGTTGTCACTTACACAACGGTTATTACAGGTCTACTTGAACTGGTTATTCCTTATTTGGCATACAACTGACATGTTAAGTTGAGCTTTGTGTATCTTCGAAATAGCAATTCCGCCATTATTAGTAAGGCCTTTAGGGATATACTTTTGTTTTAAATGTTAAAAATAAGTGAGTTTTCGTGGCTAGCCTATCGCCCAATAATTCCTTCCACACCGCGTCCATTATAATCGTTTCACGTCCCGGGATGACATAATTTAAGTATTAAGCCAATCATATAACCATCGGACTAACTCTACTGTGACCATAGAGAATTTCTATAGAAACTCAAAACTACACTCTTTTGTCATTATCCTAAAATTCAACTTTAAAAAAACCAATGTAATGCAATGATGCGTTCTGCGATCATACGAAGAAAGGGCGTAACATAGTATTTATTTTCATGAGAGTATGTGCTTTATTAGTTCGGATTAGTCTAGTAATAAAGTAATATTCCCAAAATGCAACATGCCCTTTCTGCGTATGACGCGAGTGGGTGAAGTTCAGGAAACCAAAAAGGTTAAGGTTTTTTTTACATTGATAAAGGTGTTTATACTTACATATAATTAATTATGACTGCAGAAATAATAAATCCGTGGAAAACTGAATCATGTCATCAATTTCCTTCAGTGGTTGAAGTCATGTCTTCAATTCTACTACGATCCAACACAGCAGGATGACTCTCTTTGTACCTCCCTCTTAACTTAAGCATCGATATTTGCAAATTATGGAGTTGTCAATCTTGTATGATGTATGTTTGTTTCATTTGAAGGCAATCGGAACGACCGTCAGCTGTAAACTATACGTAGAGTCGCGGACACACAAAGTAATGCAAAACCATTGTTAGCTGAGCTATATTAAAGTAAATACTTTAGGTGCTATAGGTTCGGGTAAAATGAGGAATGTTAAGTTCTGTTTATATTCCGCGGTACACAAACGAGCATATTTCCCATGTCAATATTCCTTCTAATATTCATCATAGGTCGTTGTCAGTTGCATCATTAGATATGTAAGTATCGTCTATTTTAATTGGAAGACCTGGATTTGTGTCCTTAGAACATATTGAACTACTAGTTGACCTGAACAGCTGGCTTCATTTATCATGTTATGAATTTATTATCTCACTAGCTGTTTCAAACCCATGGTTTGTGCCATTTCTGTGGGAATTTTTGTACGAAATACCCGTAAATTCACAGCCAGATTATAATGTATATGACCACCAAGTTTGGTCAAAATCCGCTTAAAAATGGAAGAACATACACATTCATATCTCACATAGACATTTTTGTATTAGAATTTTGTGTCTGATTAAATCCCTAATCGACGGGACGTGATGACTCTTAAATATGTTTTAGTCTTACAAATGGAGGCTTAGTTAGACAATAAGGGCCTTATTAATAATGATGGGAATAACTATTCTGTGCATTGCAACTATTGACTTATCAGTTGTATGACACCAGTTTCAGTCGCCTGATACCGCGTTTAATAGGTAGTAATGGGATAAGTAAGGTTATACTGTGGCAAGTCAATTCTCCATAATGCTTTAGGACACCGAATATCACTAAGATAGTTTCATGCATTCAGTCTTTCGTCCTTTAGTACCTACTTACTATGAGATCACTCACTCACCCGAAGCATGGAATCGCTTACTAAGAGAATTCGAAAGATCCATCGTACAAATTTGACAACTGCAACGCAGTTGAATGCAAGACACTCAGATTAATTTCAATTCGTGTGTTTTTATTTCAATATATATAAACAACTAACTACGAAACCATTAAAATCCACCAAACGTCAATGAGCTATCAACATGTCATCAAGACTATCAGATATTTCTTCTCCGACCATGTGATGTCACTGATGGGCGAGTCAGGCTACACACACGGAGACCAATCAGACCTACATTTCTACATGATTTGTTTAGACATTGTTACTTGTTAAATGGTTGGCAGTTAGTGCCTTCCGCTGTCCGTTAAACGGCCAAGACGTCCTATAAAAGTCCATCATATTTTTTGTAGTAATATTATAGGGACGACATTCCAATGCAGTAATTATGCGAAAATCAGGCCAGGGGCCGGCGGCCGGCCTTTGACTAACTTATTTATACTGAATAACTAACTCAGAAAATGTTTATTTGATTGATTTATTCAAGCGGAAATGTCATCATAAGTGGTCGGGGCTATTAGCGAATTACACCGCGCCGTCGTCGTCTCGGCTCGGTTTCGAATTAACAGATTCAGTACGTAAATCTAGAATAAAATAGACCAAAATGGGCAAATGCAATGTGGGGCTAAGTGATACTTCAATTTATTCGTTTGAAGTGTGAAAACTCATATGACTCAAAAACAATCAAATAAAAATACATCTAGTTTTGAAATAGAATTGAGATGTGTTACAACAAAATGCTAATCACTTCTATTGATAAGAAAATTCTTCGGTACATATAAGCGAATGCCTACCTTATTATAGAGGTCTACAATATGGGTGGAATCGCCATGAAGAAATGTATAATTAGGTCGTTATACCACGATTAAGACAAGAAGAGTGGTATAGTGGAGTTATTCACACTTTAACGTTCCGGTCATATGTAGGATTCTAAAGACATATTTTATAAACTTGTCTATTGTCTATTGTGTAGTACCTACTCGTTATAGTCCATTTCTTTGAAAACAAAATAATATGGCATTTTGATACGTTTTTCCTTAAAGTTTAGTTATTCTTGTAATATTTTAATAAGGCGCAAGGTGCGAAGTCGAGCAGTATCACAAGTGTAACTTGTATTGATAAGTGAATGACTATTCCATATTAATATTAAAATTACACTGTGATAAAGAATTTAATAAATGTATTGCAAGTGATACGTACCAAACCATATCAATTATTCATTATTATAATATAAATGTGTATATTAGCAAGGAATAGAATTCTACGCGTGAGCGTAATTGGCCTACGTGAAATAGGCATTTATTCAAGACTAATAAAGCCAATAAAGGTATTTTTAACTGGTATAAAAAGCCTATTGTGTTGCGTGTTGAACTCTTGCCTCTGGTCATATGTTTCATTCTGATGTTAAGCTACACGTGCGCGGCCATTCATTGGTTTACATATTGCCACAGAAGCTGTGGAGTTTCGGGTACTGTTTTAGCAGTAGACGGTAACATAGTTAGAAACCTGTGGATGACTTGCAAACATACCTACAGGTGATCTTACCACTTGTTTCACACTTTGCTACCCGTTCTTCTCTATGGTTCGCCTTGACAATAGTCGCCAAGCCGAATTAGAGAAAAAGTATAACTTTAATAATATAGTAATGTTAGTTACATTGATCATCATGGGTATTAACTTTGATGTCAATTTATTCCGAAACGGCATACTTTGAAGTTTACGGACCACGCCAGTGTTCGAAATAATCTACTACATGTTTTGGTCTTGTTATAAGACCCATCCTGTATATTCATATCACATTACCTTTAAAATCTCCTACGTAGGTAATACATAAATCTAAGGACCAATTATTGTATCGTAAGCAAATTATGTCCAAATTCTCTAAGGATTATGGGCTAGAGTTTGTGTATGTTACATACATACATGATGGTAGGCGGCAATATGATCAAAGATGTAGAGGAAACATTTTTGTGGTGTAATTTGTGAGTTAGGCACCTTCCGACGACACGGCGACTGAAGCGGGCAGCCGCATTATCGGCATGCGGGCGTCTTTATAGTCGTTAAATTGGCAAAAACTACCGACAAGCCTCCACTGACACCCATCGAGGTATCAGAGAAACAGGTGTTATCATAAACATACATTATGTGATAAAAACAAAATAATTTTCATGAGTGGGCCTGTGGCGGAGGCGCGAACCGCCGTCCAAACTCTCAACACAATGGCAGATCCATGGTTTTTTTGTCGTGTCCGAGACCTAAAGCTCGAAGATATTAAATTTAGTAAGCGGAGAGGTGTCTAAAGTCACACTGGGACGTGCCACTCGCCACACATATTTCCATTTGCACAAAAAGCGGAACTATAGCCATAAATATCTCCAAATAAACATTAGCTGCCGACAAGATTGAATAAAGGATTCAGCAGTTTTTGCACAGAACCGACAATTAGATGGAGATGAAAGCCGTTCAACACCTAGCTTACTTGTAGGCTGACTATGGCCCTTTTTGCCCACCACACGTGAGAAACATGTAATAATCATTTTAAATTGAGTACTACCTATCATTTATAACTGATCGCACAAGAATAAAGCAATTTCTATAAGGTAAAACGTTGGTATTTTCGTATATTAAATGATGTAAACATTTCGTGTACCTACGTATGTGAGCATAAACGATAACCAGTTTCTTAGCCACAAATCAACAATGTAACCCATTATTGATTATTACCGACTGGCGAAAAGATAGAAAGAAGAAAAGTACCGTAATACCTACACAGGCAATTGGTTTTTCAAATATTTTAATATGCCATAAACTGTATTGTACGCTGTAAGCAAATTACAATTGAGAAAGAAGAGATTAGAGTCTCCGTTTGATATCACTGAATAGTACATGTGAACACATCATTTACATTGTCCGTGCTAACAAGTGCGTGCGCGCGGGGGCAGCCGACTGCGGCGGTGGCGGGCGGCGGCCGGCCTGATGAGAGCCGCCGCACAGTAATATGTGTACATATGTGAGATTAACCTGCAAAATAAACGACACCTTCACACTACATGGATTCAAGAACAAGTTTTTCCATAACACAAAAGACGGCACTGAATAGTTATAGCTGCTCCGCGGCTGCCGGCATAAGCCAATAAAACAATCCCAAGTATGTACAGACAGAAACGGCCACACTATCATTTACCCAACTAAAATTATAGTTGTGGAAATATACAATTTTAATATTATAAAATAGGATGGCATTGAGCTGGAAAGTGCGAAGCGGGCTTTGATAATTAGGAAGGCTATATTATACACGGAATTTAAATAGGCATATTAACTAAAAGTCATTGTAACCTGTGCAGGTTTAATCTAAACAGGTTGTGTTTTTACTACTTGAGGTATGATCTATTTTGTAAAATAATGTACAATGGTGAGATGTGTCACGAATAAAGGTATTTATTTTACTAACCCTACACAGAAATTGGCGACTGAATCTCAAAATATATGAATTTGATTCAATGGAAAGGCCAGCGGCTCCTCTTTCTGAGGCTAAGAAGGGCTGCCACCGGGGCATTGTGGTAAGTTACTTTTTATTTTAATATTATATATGGCCTTATTATACGAGACATGCCAGCGAGCTATATTTCGTCATAACATTTTGCATTTCGGAGAAAGACATTAATATTAAAAAGTATGAAACCTTTCAAGAATTAGGCAGAGGCCGACATTGTTTTACTGATGCAGATTTATTGCATGTTTGACATTTTATACTTACTTGAGTTATTGAAGTCAAATGCAGTGGCTTTTAGTAATAAAAAAGTAGTAGTATTTGTGTAAGTAGGATGCATGGCCCTGGTTCATCCATTATGCAGAGGTAGCAACACGTGTAGTGGGGCGCGCGACACCTCCGCCCTGCGCCGTGTAATTGTCACAATATCAAGCACTACGGAGTCGGCGCAGCAGCGAGCACGGCCCGCGGATCCTTCCCTACTGCCCCTTGCTGCATTCAAAGCTCTCACGTTATTACAAATTTCTAAAGCATCCGCGCCATTCTTGTTTTCGTCTTGTTAAAAATTTGAAGATTCCACGCGACAACGGCCCTGTCCTGATTTATTTTCCTGTTTTTATTTTAATTCACACGGCTGCGGTCTTGTCATTTTCCTTTTGCCAAACATCAGTTTCTATTGTATTGCTCGTCATTGTTATGCCACCAGCACGACGAGTGAATGCTAATTCGCTCTCTTTTTTGGGACAATTGAATAAAAATATCGGCCGTGCCATTACTATATTAGCATCACGTCTCGAGAAAATGCGTATTTCCCAGCTCGTAAGAAGTCATACAACATGAAGTTGCTTGTTGCAAAAACTCTGGGAAATACATTGTCAATTAACGTTCAATTAGCGCACAGATATTTTCGCTGTGATTCTTCGAATGAAGACGAGTTTTCATGGAAGTGGGTATGGGAGTGTGAAGATTCCTGCTCTTGTGTGATGGAGGCGAATGGTGGCGGACTGGTTAATTGCGCGTACGCAGCGCACGTACAGAGGCTGACATGTCACAGGACGGCTGCCACCGGCGGCGGCGATCCCTCAGCGAATTCCGATCGGGAAGAGCGAAAAAGACACGAGGCGAGCATCCGCAAGCAAAAAGCAGGCGGCTGCGGCGCGTCGCCGCGGGAGGCTCCAGCCGCCGCCGCCGCCGCCGCCCTCCGCAGCTCTCCGCTCGGCAGGTTCAACGGCAGCAACACTCAATACTTACATTAATTCGTTATCTACTAGACAATTACAGTAAAAACATGTTACGACTTTCTAACATTACTTAAAAGGATGGTACATTTTAGCCATTTAGTTACATAGCGGCTAAGTAGTTTGCGTTTACATATGTTTTGATGTTTTGCAACGTTTAACTTTTTTGACGTATTAATTTATGAATGCATTGTCATATGAGGAGTGTTTTGCGGCCGAGTAGCCTAGTTCCCAGTATTAGAGAGGTGCCGGCGCGGCGGCGGCGGTGCGGCGGCGTGGAGGCCGGCCCGCGTCGCCGCGACTCACAAAAACAGTAGTCTGGCTAGCAGGAGCAACTCCTTCATTTCCAAGAGAACATCCATCATGCGCTATTGTCTGTCAAAAAATCCCACATACTTCGTATGAGCAGGTATTTTTATATCCCTTTAGCATATCAGCCATTGTTGCGCCATATTTGTCAATAAAAGGTTACGTTCGTCTCATCAAGATATTGCGGTGTCGTCGGCGGGCGAGCACGCACTCGCCCCGCGCTCCGAATACACAAGCACTGTTTCACACATTACCTCGGCTACTGTCCAGCGACCACTATGTGGTTGAATGTGTGATGTGATGAGACATTAGTCTTCAACGGTAATGAATTAAGCAAATTAGGACTCAAGAACCGTAAGATAAAGTCGTAGGAGTTTATCGCGAATAGCAATGAGGGTGAGGTGGTGACGGTGGGAGCGAGGTCTGTTCCGATGCATTCCGGGTGGACCAGGCAGCGCCGCCGCCGCCGCCGGTCGCGTCGCTTCGTAACGGATCGACACGATTATTTCCGTACATTTCACGACTGTTTAATAGCAATGTTTAACTCAACAAAAGCAAACACACTCGCTCTGTTTTGTTTATTCAATATTTTACGATTACAGCGAAATTCTTTGTATAAATGGCGGGTTGTGATTGCAGAAACTGTCTGACGGATTTTAAATATTTTTGTTATTTTACGAATTTGTGCTGAAATTATAGGTATTTTTTTAAGAAAAAGTTATAACCCTAACAGACTTTATTGTCAGAAAATAACAAGGTCAAATATGTAGGGGCGATGAATACCTATGTCAACACCTTGTTACTTTTCAGAGACTATGTACGCAACGCAACGCTCGTACGATGAAGGACAACATCGTGATTAATGAAACCTGCACATCACAAGTGTGTGAACCATATAACGGCGATGGGCTCACCCCCTGTCACGTTGGCTTAAATACGCTTGGAGACCCGTGGGTATTTGCTTTAGCAGGTGCCTATGCCTATCTAGATTTGGGATTAAAAGGCGTGAAGTGACTACCTTGTTAATTAAATCTTTAACTGGTGTTAAAGCCTCGCCTCACCATCACCTCCTATTAAATCCTAGAGCATCACCGCAAGGTTTGGAGCTTACCTGTCTTCTATCGGGTGCATTTCGGAGAGTGAGCTACGAAGTTGCATAGCCTAATACCCTCGCGCTTTTACAATAGGACAACCAGGAGTCAAAACGTCATACATACCAGGTGATTTATGTCTACTTTCATAGTGAACCGCCAGGATGTGGAATGACTTGCCGAAGTCTGTGTTTGCTGTGGTTAATAAGTATCTTATTTCCTTATTCTTGGATGTTTGAAGTGTAGATCATTAAGTTGTATCGTATGTTACAGTATGCATTAAAGTAAAAAATAATAGTTTACTAAGTACCTAATAATGGGTACTACCTAAAGTTAAGCGATTTTGATGGATTATATCCAATGTATACGTGCAAGCTGTCTTCCATCCTAACATGAACAGTTGTATGACATTATAAAATAGATTCATGTTGATTTGAACCAAATTTGAATGAAGAAATTCATGTTTATTTATTTATTTATTTCTATAACAGGCTATGTTCCTCCTTTTGTTTTCATCTGTTTGTATTAACTATTCTATCTATTATTATGAGGGCTTTAAAAACATATACGGCGCAAAAAGTTGTACCTACCGTATTTTGCCTTCTTCATGCTTTTATTTTTTTCCAAAAGACAGAAATTGACAGGAACATAGTTTAAATTATACTCGGTACAACTATTTCTATTAGTAAAACCATGTAAGCTTGAACTTGTCGCGCGTTACGGCTCGGTGGAGCCACTTCCGCGCAGGTGGGGACTGCTACGACCTACTAAAAAATTTGGGAACTTGTTCAATTGGAAAGGTTTTACGACAAGAGACTATTTAATATTATAACTTTTTTATGGCTATTGCAGAGCGTAAATGCCATAATGACGTGTATTATACTGCAAAAACCTGGTACGTCATCTGCGATTGTCATATTGTGGCTAGGGTAGGGTAAACTTTGCAAATTAGTCAGGTATATTGCCATGTCCAAACTTTCGAATTTATAACATTGGTACTTTAGGTAGGTACGTACAAGCATAGTAGATATTTTACCTGAATTTAAAAAAAAAACAGTAGGTTTTCAATTTGACGGTTTTATTAAGTTGGAATAAAAACAACAGTTTTTTTGCTTGTTGCCCCAAAACTTTTGACTGGGTGAACCGATTTGCATGATTATTTTTTTGGTTTGAAAACTGGCGCTTCTCGTTTCGTTCCATCTAAATTTGGTTCAAAGTCTCAAAAAGTATTTGTCAGTCCCATTTGACTTAGCTTATATGCAATAGGCTTAGCTCATAACCTGGGCAAAAACCATTTCGTTTAACTACAGTCTAGGTATTAGAACTTAGAATAAGATAAATTGAGAAAACTTTAAAAACTGAAAACTACCCCACTTTGGTATTAAAAGGCGTGAAGTGTATTTATTTACTTATTTTTTAATTCAATAGATACACAGTTGGTGATTGCTGTTTTGCCCAGATTTGTTTTTCTTTCCATTTAAAAGACGATGTTCTTCATCACAGATGGCTTTGGATCCGTTATTGCTCTAACTCCTTAGAAGAAGACCTGTAAATTAAATACCAGCTGACAAAATATTTGCCCCCGTTGAGGTAATTTAACAAATCGCTTGCCACTCTTTTATAATTAGATAATCGAAGATGTCTGTCGTGATAATACAAAACAAATCACCATTAGCACATATAAAACTATGCACCTCATGAAATATTCAAAACCCATTGAATAATCTACCTCCATTGTCACAACTATCAATGGTAATTTTAGATGAAGGGACCGTGTTGATTAATATTATGAATTATTTATTAATTTTGCGTATTTCCGGAAACTGTGGCACAATGCGCCTTCTGCTTCCGTTCGCGTTATCCAAATAATACTTAAAAATAATAAAAAAAATGCTAATATAAACCGCTGTTTTAACGTAATGACCATTTTATGCTGAGCTCTTGCTTGTAGAACTTACTCATTTAAATCCCGCTCAAGTTATAATAAACCCTGTTGTGCCTACTAGTTTGTGAAGGCAATGACAGGATGCTAACTTTTTATATGAACATAACACATTGTAAACGATGACATTGTTGGTTATTACATTTGCATGAGAATGGCGCTGCATCCGCGGATATGATGCTCCATTAAAATTATATTTTTGTGTCATACTCATAATTAGTTCGGTGGTCATCGTTTGAAATCATTCCCTTGCTCATATGTTACGTGATTTGTAAACGGTAAGACTAATATCCGTAGTTGAATAAACACGTTTAAATAAATAAAAAAAGGGAACGTAGCTACACATCATCAATATCATCATCTTCATCAGCCCATAGCTACACAATAGTTACTTAATTACTACGTTATGTAGGAGGCGGGAACTGAACCCGCGATTTTCTATGTGTAGTTTCACTAGTCTATGTGTATCTGACTAGTGGTATATACAGGATGGAAAAAAGTTATGGGCCCTGGAGGGGAACTGCTTTAAATCTTTTAGTTAGCTCGTTTTACTGAAAGGAGACATTCCTTTATTTTTAAAAAGATACAAAACTGCATTAAAATATTTTTTAAATTTTGCTAGTATCAACCGGGAATCGAACCGACTAAAAATTATAAATTGAAAAACACTTCCGCTTTTTATCATCTTGATTAACACCGCTAAACCGCTTGCGGGAAATTCCAGGGACCGGTTATTCTAATACCTATATAATATAATATCTGTACCGCGCGGTGTTACTCGCGTTTCTTCGTTGTCGTGGGAATTTGGGGATAAAACAGACCTATGTTACTCAGGAATAAAGTAGCTTTCCAACAGTGAAAGAATATTTGAAATCTGTCCAGTGGATTCGGAGCCTTTTCAATTCAAACAAACAAACAAAAAACCAAACCTGTCCTCTTTATACTATTATTATAGATAAGCGGTCACTGGAATTAGTAGAAAAGTGGCTACTACAGTACGTTACATTTTTAACACATCGAAGGACAGTAAAATAGACACGGAGTCTTTCTCAATTCGACTATAAGTATGTTTTATTGTGCCAATAACTTAGTCGTTTATGAATCGATTTTGAAAATTATTTTTTTGTTGGAATAAAGATATCTCTCAATCGGACCACTTCATAAGGAAAACAATTAGCTTGGTGATGGCAGACACGATGGATCGTAGTGAACTTTAAAAAAACGTAAGGGTGGGCGATTCGCCCGAACTTCAACCAGTATTATGCAATACTGGTTGAAGTTCGTTCTTAAAATGTAAAAGGATCAATTGTCATAATAAGAAATACTAAAAAATATAAAAATATAATACTAGAGGTAGAAAACACTGTCTGAAGAAGCCAGCTACAAGTGCCAACCTAAAAATATTTCTAACTACGAGTATAACTATCAACAATATCCCATTTCGCAGCAAACAAATCCACACAACTTTTAAGTTTTACGCGGCGCAAGCAAACGCGTAGTTTTACTACTGCCCAACAGATGGCACTAGATATCACAATAACTCTACATTTCTTGGTAGGTGTATTATGAACAAACTATTTTAAAAGTTTCTTAACAAGGAGATTATTGTTAGAGCCTAGATGCATAGAAAGAGTTATGTATGTGTTGTTT
Source organism: Conopomorpha cramerella (assembly GCA_012932125.1). NCBI lineage: Eukaryota > Metazoa > Arthropoda > Insecta > Lepidoptera > Gracillariidae > Conopomorpha > Conopomorpha cramerella. Next base: position 2,352 of record SJJU01072797.1, on the reverse strand, counting down.
TTTTTTAAATTATAGCTGCTTTCACGATGTGTCAGTTTAAGAAGAAGGCCGTTTTAGATAGTCCGGTGTGCATCGCGCTCACGTGTGGCGTGGCGGCGGCGACGGCGGGTGGCGCGGCTGCAGGCTGCAGTGCCCCCGCCCCCCCCCCGCCTCCCGGGGGCGGACCCCCCACCCGCGGCCCCCGCTCCCCCCACACACCACCATGCACTTGTTTTGATGTAAAGCATACTGCCACTGACCGCTATGCTAAGTCAGCGCAGACCAACTTGTGCTCTACCACTTCTTGCGAAGTTCCCGCGCCTTCTGCAAGCTTCCGGAAACTTTGATGGGGTGTTGCACGAAGTATTTGGACAGTTTCTAGGGAGACTGTGCTATCGGGCCAAAGAATAAATACAAGAATTATACCTACTATCTAAAGAATGTTGACAGATTCTAGACGACCGTGTGAAATATATTTCGATGATTAAAGTTTTATTTCAGAGTTGAACACTTTTAGTTGTCTGTTGATGTCTTCTCGATACTCATTCCGGTACACAAATGATTGAAACGTGAAAGTGTAAGATGGCGCTTTATGGTAAAAGCAATCAAAATAATATTTGAAAAACATTTTTTTTTATAAAGTTGTTAATATCGCTTGATCGACATCCAACTACCGTACCTATAGTGTTAGTTTTAGTCACCGAGAAACAATGAAAGTTGTAGTATGAAGGTAGCCGGTGATGTATGGGTGTTCGTAGCGCCTAGCCCTGCCAAGTTAGTTGGCAACAAAGACAGGTAGGTAGGCAGTTATTTCAGCTAAAAGCAGTCGCCGTCCCGTTATGGTCGCGCTGTAGCTTTTTCTATACTTTTTGCGGGTACAGTCAGTGCCCCGGCACGTGCCTCCGCCGCCCCCACGACCCGGCACGCGCCGTTTGTTTTTCCACTCATTTTCAACGTAGAATAACTGTTGTATGCAAAGCAAGGAATTATTTATCTCTTATTTTATCAACAAAGTTATTGTTAGTATTTTTACTTTATTTCGCTTGGGAATAAGCTACGGCTTTCACTTCCCGGTTCGTTGGGTTATAGCTGCGTGTATATTATTCCGTTGTATTTAAATGTGTTGCCAGCGAGCAGATGGATATCAAAGTTATTCAAGATGGTTTTATAAAGGCTTTGATTACGGCTTGGATTTGTAGAGTAGTCACGTTTTAAATTCAATCATACATTCATACAAAAATCACGTTCACGATCCCTAATGAGTGAACAAAACTTTGAGACATGGCGACCAACCCATCGGTCAAACCCTTCGCATTACAAACATATGTACTCACTCAAAATGTAGCTTTTTACGCTCTTTTTTGGATGAAATACAGTTAGTTACGTTTATCTTAACGATCCAGACAATCACAGACGACTCCTTGATCAGCCAATCAAGGGCTGGATATAGGCCTCTCAAATTGCACGCCACGATGATTTGTTTTCGGCTTCTTTCATCCAGCTTCTGTCTGAAATAAGGTATGTTACAAACTTGTTTTAAGTAAGAAGGTAAGAAGTTAGGTAAAATAATAGTTTGCCCACTGCCTATACGTAAGCATTTACTTTATTCTGGCATTGTTTGTTTCACCCTGTACATTGATTGAAAAAAATTGCAGTGCAACTACAACAATTCAATTGCGATGTAACAGATGCACCAGCAGATTTTGATATCCTCATCAATCCCATAGCGTCCACTGCTGGGCGAGGGCCTTCCCCAATATTTTCCGTCATTTGGGATGAAACGCCAATAATCGCCACGCTTGGCAGGCGTTACGCAAGGTTTGGCGATCGCAGTGGTCTTGTGGTTTAACTCACAGAGAGCGCTGCTATCTGTTTTCTGGAGAGCTCCCTCGGTCGCCTCTTACAACGCCCATGGCGGGAAAAGTTAAGCTGCGATGGTGACACATGTATTGTATTCGCCGTCACTACGCGGCCTATTTTCTTATTATTATTTTGATATCTTGTTCATTAACTTGCACAATGTAATAGTAGTGCCCTGAATTTGTTCATAGTTCACATTGTAAATTGTATTTTCCGAGCTAAAAATGTAATGTGTGTTTGGGCATTTGGAGAGAATGGATGAAAGTCGATTGACGAAAGAGATTTATATGAGTGGTAATGGGCCGGGTGACTGGAGTTCGCCCCAGAAGGACATATACAGACCAGATTGGTGATGCCCTGGCCGAAGGTGGCGTGAAAAGTACTCGAAACCGGAGGTCATGTAGAAAAGATGTATGAATGTAGATGAAGCGAAAGAGATATGTCAGGACCGTGACAAATGGAGATCTGTAGTCTCTGCCTACCCCTCTGGGAGAAAGGCGTGAAGTGTATGTA
>SJJU01072795.1:0-36477 GCA_012932125.1 Conopomorpha cramerella | reverse complement strand
GCGGCCATTTACACGATATCATTTTCTCGACTTGATGTTAAAAAATTTAAAGGACCAAATAAATATAATCAACAAGAAGAACCGAAGTGTTTATCAATAAAAAAAATTATAGCCAAAAAACATTGGGTCATTACTTTTGCGCCACCTTGTATTTGTAGTTGAATACATATAGGTCTCTAGCAATATTCCTATTACAGGCATACACTTCACTCGTAACAGATTAATTGCTTTATTGTTGGTTTACATGTGACAACAAGTGTCTAAAGTTTTAATAACTTACCAAAATAATAAAACACGTACTAAAATAAATATAATGGACAGAAGTCACCCTGGATACCTACTAGCGACATCTAGGTAAGAATTTTTTGGGGTTTGAAAATTCCGCATTGAACAGAGCTAGACGAGTAGAAGAAACTGTTTTTTAATAATAATAAATACTGAAAAGAAAGTCATGAAGTACTGTTGTCTTGTACGAAATATAACTACTTTTAGAATTATATAATTTATTGAAGTTAAATTATGGCCCGGGATTTTGGGTCACGAGTGTAGTAATGAAACCGGAGTGGAAATAAAAGAGCGTAAGTATATCGTACGATCTTACTACTTACTACATTATATCCTTAGGACTAATATTAGTGCAATAACTGTTACCAAGCTCAACTTGTCAGTTGTGTGTAAAATACGGAGTAATAACAGTTTCAGTAGACCTGTATTCTTTTGTATAAGGTGACGGCGCGTTTATTGTTTGGTGGTAGGGATATAGAGTAGTAATAATACCAGTGAAGTTAGGCTGTGTTCCGTGCAAGTCGAGTCCGGCGGGCTGGTCGTAGCGGTAGACGTAGAGCGCGGCTCCGGCGCGCGTCAGCCGCCCCGCCAGCCGCGCCGCCGCCGCCCCGCCCCGCGCCGCGCTGCGAGCCCTCGCCGCCGCCTCCGCCGCCCGCCCACTCGATACTCCGCCCCAATACTCCCACACTATGGCCTCCTGCAACTGGAACACAAGTATTGGCGGTTTTTGTTTACCACACTAACTAACTTACACTTCACGCCTTTTAATCCCAAAGCGGAGTAGGCAGAGGCACTTGCTTAATAAGCAAATGCCCACGGTTCACCAAGTGTATTTAACCCAACGGGGTCAGGGGGTGAGCCTATCGCCGTTATAGGGTAAGCACACCTTGTGGTGTGCGGGTTTCATCACGATGTTGTCCTTCACCGAACGAGCGTTGCGTACATAGGCTCTGAAAAAAGAGTCCCATTGGTACACGTCCAGTAGCCGGACTCGAACCCACTACCTCCCGGTTACAAGTCAAGTATCCGACCAACTGGACTACAGACGCTATTCTAACTAACTAACTAACTTATACCTACTAAACGCGAAGTAGCGTGAAAACATTATTTTATAAAGTTGCAAATTATCTGTACCTATGTATGATGTGTTCATGTAAATATTTTTACCATATCATTATTATCAGCAAAATCCAAGGAAAGCAGGCTAATCAACTCTGGTATCAGTCTATTCGTGACATAATCCATTATTAAACTCTTGCTCTGTCGACCCAGCTCTGCATATTGGTTATCTGAAATTGAAATAATTCATAAAAGCATTTTCCTGTGTCACTGCCTGCTCCCTAGATATTATATTAATAAGAAATACCACTGCATGTGTGGAAAAATCTCGTGTCTCTTTGAATTAGAAACTTTAGTATTGATCTGCTTGACTTGTACATAGTTACGTAGCTTCAAACCTACTCTACAATATTAGAATAATCAATCGACTCTCACAGTTGCGGTGATTGATAACGTCGAGGCTGTTGGTGCCGACGAGTATCTGCAGCTGCAGCGGCGGTCTACTGGCGCGCAGGCTCTCGGAGACCGACAGCGGGAGGTATTGCTCTGATTCCGGCAAGAAGTTGTCAGGCGCGGGTTGAAACACGTTGCTCAAATTACTTTTCTGCAAAAAAACGATCGGTGAAAAGACATACCTATTACTTGCAGAGAGACAGAAGAAGTTAAAAAGTAGTCCACAAGTTAAGTCCAAACATTCTACCCAATGAGTTTCTGGTAGATAAGTAGGAGGCAGCTTATAGTTAAGCAGAGGACCTTCTTTTAGTTCACTGCATCTTTGGTAGTTAGCTCACCTAACTATTAACACTTTCGGGTGGGACACTCAACAGAAGTGTTATTCGATAGACGATTGGCATGGACTAGTGGTCAGGGCAAATGCCTCTAGAACGATGGTCGCGGATTCGATTCCTGCCACGGACATAATGCATTTCTTGTGTGCATCGGAGTATATTTAATTATGTAAGTATATCAGTCTCTGGCACCCATAGTAATCACCACAGGGTATCCTAGTTTGATTTATTTATTTAAGGTATTTATTGTTATCACTTCGACAGGCGGGACGTGTCTACGAAAGGATTAAGGGCCACCTAGGGACATCGTTCCTAAAGGAGTTTCTAGAAAGAAGAAGTTCCTATCCAATTAGCAATTCATAATGGAGAACGTAGCAACTTACTTTAATAAAATCTCTCAGGTTTCGGGACCGAAGGCATCGGAGAATATCTTCGTGATTATTGGAATCGCAGCCCAGATCTAGAGCTAACTCTCGAGAGGCGGCCTCTACCTCGATTTGAGATTTTTGACCCTCGTCATCGTTTAGAGAGAGCCAGATGTCTCTTGGTGACATTAAGATTACTCGTTTGAATAAACCTGCAAGTAAATATTATGTGGTATTTGTCTTTCTAATTTAAAAAATCAGAACATTTAACTACCACGTGTATACGTGCGATGGTCTTAGAAACGTTGTTGGGCTTGTCAATGTGATTATACGCCATTTACACGCAGTATAGGGACCAACAATTTTTAAAAAGTCTGTAGTACAAGTGTTAAAAGAGGGGATTTGGATTAGGTTAGATTACATTACATAAAAAAATCCTAGCGGACGATTAATTTCAATTATTGTTCTTGAAATTTGGAAAAGGCGGAGTGATCTTGTAATTCAGTTCAGCTTACCTACAGAACGGGGAGATGCTAGATGATGAAGTATACTGTCTGCTCCGGCTGAATGGCCCATTACGGTGATAGATAACGGGTCCCCGCCGAATGCTGCTACATTCTCACGGACCCAAAGCAAGGCTAAATATTGGTCCAGCAGTGCCAAGTTGCCTCTTGCCGCTAATGTCTTCAACATAAAGAATCCAAATGCGTGTAATCTGTATGAAACTGTGACTACAACTACTCCCTCCGCCGCCAGTTCCTCGCACGGGAGCGACTGCGCCGGCCCATGGCTCCAAGACTCGCTGTACAATATAACGACTACTGGCAAAGAGTTCACGTCAGCACGCTACCTGAAAAATTTGGTGTTATAAGTAATACGTTTTGTGAATTTTCTATTGTAGATATTGATGACAAGTATGAATACATTCACGAAACACTATACCCGTGGTGTCCACACGTTGAGATAGAGACAATCTTCGCTGATGAAGTCTTCCTCGGTGTCTCCCTCTTGCGGGCATCGTGGGGGCAATCGATGAGCAAAGAACTGACGACGCCAGCCCGGGTGTCGCTCTGGTGCCTGCATCAATAAAAAGTATACATACATACATGTTATGTGTATAAACTCACTTAGGTACTATCATACCCGGGGGTACCTACATAGGGACCTTGCACATATCTTTCCATGCCCCTCTGCCCTGCGTCTCTGCCACCTATTTACCTCTTTCCTCTGGAGAGACAAATATGGAAATTTAAAAAAATATATCTACATCTCTGTTTGTTTACGGATCTTGATGAAATGTTGCACGAGGCTCAATCACCACCTAGAAAAATATTATTCTAAAATTCCTATGATTTCCGAAGGAGAATTATCTAAATATAAATCAAGAACTTACTACGGAAATAATGTAATTTGTATTGTGTACTTAGATATATTGTTAGTTTCTTAAAAACATTTCCGTGAACGCTCACTAGGTGGCGCAGAAGTCGCGGGAATTCCACGTACTAAAACACAAGTGCGTACTTACCGAAAATCTGTATCTTCCTGTTGGAGCCAATGCATAAGGAATTCCGTAGAATATTTCAATAGGTGTCAGTGAATTTTGGCTAAAAACTTTTATCTGAAAAGATATTTAGATATTTTTATGGCCACACGTATAAAAATGCACTAACCACACAACACGAAAAAAATTACAACAAAGAACATAACTATCGGGAGCAGCGAGGTGAGACTAAATCACCTACATGCTTTAAGCCTTGAATATAAATTATTAACAGATACACATACTTCCATTTTTTCTATAATTATTGTTAATATAAGCCTACAGATAAGTCTATCTATTAAACAGTTATGTATAGCGACATACCCCGGTTATTCTTCCTTGAGGTAGAGTAATAACAGGCTCTTGACTGTCCGCTATTGAAACAAAGAACCAAACCCCTAAGAGGAAAACCCTGCAAATGGAAACGTACTTGGTTATTAGGCTAGGTCACAAAAAAAACCTTGGTGATAAAAGTAATAAATATTATTGTTACTCACTTTTTGCTTTCAATCGCAATCAGTTTCATGTTATTGTTATGATTAGTTTTTCAACTCAGCGGAATGTTCTAGAGGATGTGTTCATGTTGACGTCGCAGCAGTATGTGAGTTTGCTCACACCATAATAATCGAAACTCATGTTTCGCATTGCCCCTAATTTTACTACGGATGCGCGACACAATATAGAATTAGATCACACAATGATTGCGCCATAGTCCGTAACGGACAGGTACGCTAAACCGTAACGATTCGCTATTATTGTTCTAAAATATACAAACAATATGCTTTGTGAAGGTTTAAAAAAGTACCTACGTATCTACTTATTAAGTACTTAGTTACGTAGGTACTACCTTACCTAAGTATTTAACGGCTTAGGGTTCCATTTAATCGGATAGAAACAAACCTAACTAAACTAGACAAGGTTTTATGATTTTGAATTCTATTCTGAATACAATTGACTACAAAATCTCCTTGTCATTTAAAGAATGTAATGGCGGTTAAACGAGCCACACTGTTACTGTTTCGTGGGTATTCGACTTAATGTTACCTACTGATACTACATCCAAAGACGGGGTGTCATCACAAAAGGGCTCCATAACAAATCGGCGATTTTTGATAAATTTGCGTAATCATCTTTATTTATGGGAATTTGGGTTAAGGAATTTTATGGACACATTTAAAACCAAATAAATCCCGACCGGTTAGTCTACAGTTAGACGCTTGTCCTCTTGCATGATTTGATAAGGTTATAGGTATTCTATATATCGTTTCGTTATTGTACCAAATATCCTATGATGAGCATATCTGTAACTCGTTAATACCCCGATAAACTTCAGTTAGCTTTTTTAATACCAACAGATGTAATACAGCCAGCTATAAGAAGTCTCAATGCGTCCAAACGGTAGATCCGGGAATGGGGCTAATTGGGAGGTAGACTTTAACATCCCAATTCGCCCCCTTCCCGTCAAAATCTCGAAGGGTTTTTAGAGTACCGATCTGAACCAAATTTCTGTGGGTTTGGTAGACTTTATGGCGCACAATGTCGTAGGCAATGAGTCTTCGTATAGAACTTCCTACTATTACTGTGTGCAGGTCGGTCCCTACTAAAATATACAGTTTTTACTGTAGTTGAACACTTTTGGGGATTCTAGCTTTCCTGTACCATTCGGATGTCGGACGGTCGCAGCACCCCGGTAGCCACACACGCGATCACATAAGGAATGCTGTCCCAACATCCTCCATATTAGGGGAATGACATGTTGGTTGGATGTTCTACGCCAACCTATGTAGGAAAGAAAGCCTTTCGAACTCTCAGGTATAAAGAAGTCTACCACACCCCCAGGAACATAGAACCCTTGTTGATTAATGCTGTTTTATTTCATGTTTGGTTAACACATAGAATTTTTTTTATCATTAATCGAACTGTGCCTGAAGTTTCGCTTTCCTCCTAAGAGCTAACGTGTAGGAGCTAACAGAAGAAGTTCCCTAGTTAAGTTACTTGATGTTGTTGAAAACTATGTCAAATTTCTTCACGAGTAATTTGTAGTAATGTTGCATGGGTTGGTTGTTGGCGAGGCCGATGGTTGCCAGCATCACGCCATATCCCAGCAAGATGGAGAACAATTTGTGCCGGGACAGCCACTGTCGGAACCCACCATCTGAAAGACATTCTCACCTATATTGCTACCCGATTTATTTTACTTGTACATATGTATTATTTTTGTAACCTGTAGGTGTATGCAAGTAGATAAGCCACTTAGCTGGTTAATTGTTACAAAACAAAACCAAGACCTTTATTTGTACCGAAAAATATTGAACATTTCCTTTGTGCACTCTCTTTGTAAAGAACATCTATGTCCTAAAGTAGAACCTTTAAAAATACTAAGTCGTAGATTTTTTACGTTGAATAAGTCTATAATGCAGAATTCATCTGTCATTGTGATACGTCGACTGCGTGTCACCTACTAAGTAACGCTCTTAATTCATTCTGTAATACTCGCGCCTTAATTCTTTCTGTAAACATTGTTTACACGAACGACCAGCATGGACTAGTGATCAGGATACGTCCCCCACATTGACGATAGCGGGTTGTATTACCGCCGCTGACATATGCCTTTAGCGATGCCTCACGTTTGTTGTGCCAGACGCACACGGTGTTTTATTTTTCTAATGTAGGTACTTATGCAATATACTATCATAGTATGTTATAATTACTACAAACGAAAAGAAATGACAGACATTAAAAAGTTCCTACAATAACGCGCGGACAAACCCACCTATTAGATTCTTTTACATAAAATATGCACAGGCTTTATCCAGTGTTATGAGGTACATACAGCAATTTGATAGCAAGCCTGCTATCGATTGTGACCATTACTGGTCACCCCACCTGAATACTTTATCAAGGGTGTTAGGTGGTGAAAAGCGCGCCCTACCATTTCTCCTCAACAAAAATTATAACTAACAATAAGGTAAAAAAACTGATGATATCGCTTGGGTGTGGGTTTATCTCTTTCTGTAGCATGTAAGAAGTTTCCAATCCACGAGTTATTTTTAATCCTCTAAATATAAGTAGGTATATAAAAGCTTTTAAATTCCTTTTTAAGCTGACTGAATGGCTGACATATCAACGGATAGCCCAAAGGGCTAAACGTAGGCATTTGAAATTTAGAACGGACATACCTGGCAGGTACTGTAGGGGGGTACTAAGAAAGGAATTACGAATCTCGAAATTTTCAAAGAATTTTCCCGTTGATTGATTGGACAATCCTTTCGTATAAAAAATCTAAACGGTCCAAGTTAGAAATTAGCTTGAAATTTGGGATGTAGGTACACTTAAAGCTTAGTTGCAACAGGATATAGGAAAATTTCTAAGGGAACGGTAATAAACAGGAAAAACTTTTGTATGACAGAAAATAAACCGCGTAAGATAGATGATTGAAATTTGGTTCGCAGGTGCCTTAATGATCGTAAAAGTACTCAATATCTTTATTGCATTACCATAATGTTATAGTAGATGATACAAATTTAATACAGTGTATCAATTATGGACCCGTTAATGGAAGTTACGTGCGATATTCCAAAATTCCCACGGGAATGAGAGTTAGCGGAAAACTTTTATATGAAAAATCACATACATTTGATGTTTGAAATCTAGCATGCATAATGCGTATGCCTTAGTATTTACTAAGTATACATCAAGTTTAGTTATGAACGGGTTTTTCAAAATTCCCATGGGAACGGGAATAACGGGAAAACTTTTGTATAGAAAAAAAATACCACGATTTAGACTTAGATTTTTTTAGTAAATATACTGCAAAAGCGCTGTTGATATCACTGCACAGCCTAAACGGCTAAACGTGGACACTTGACATTTTAAAAGGACATAGCTTAGATACCGTAGGGGTGCACTATGATAGAAATTCCCGAAATTACCATGGGATCGGGAATAAGCAGGAAAATCCTTTCGAATGAAAAATCTAAACAGCTCAAGTTAGAAGCTTGAAATATAGTATGCAAGTACTAAGTACTAAACTACGCGAATGAAATCGCGGGGCGTCCACTAGTAGAAGAATAAAAAAAATAATTAAGCATTGTTTAAACTTTTGTACAACAGACAAATATCTCTTATAAAAGACACCACACGCTGACGAAGTCGCGGGAAAAAGCTAGTGAGTGAAGGAAAAGTTGCCACTACTTCAGAAGAAACGACGCTTCGAATAAACACTCAAATTAGGGACTTGTCGCATGTTGAAGAGGCATACTAGCCACTACACCAAGTTTATGACTATTCCCGAAATTATTTATCATCTGGTATCTTTTTTTTCAGTTACGGCGCTTGTTTCACTCCCTAAAGGTTCTTAAGTTGTTGACGGAATATGTCGCGAGAAAGGTTTGTAGGAAAGTGCTTACCTATCTAGGTGAAATTATTCGGCGTTCTTTTTAAGTAGACAGACCAGACATACACTCTCTTTCTTTGATAGTGATCCTAGATTATATGTTGTTAATCAAGAAACCGTCGAACAGTTAGTGGACCTATAGCCCATATTCTGAAAGAACCAGTAGCTACTTACTCCAGAGTCGCTTGAACATATTAATCTATTTACACAAACACGATTAAAGCGAAGCAAGCGACACTAGAGCAGAGATCTTGGGGGAAGTTTTAGAATACATACTATTACGATTGGCACTGGTTGTAGGAAACCTCATGGTGGTCGGTTGCTTCGCGTAGACTAGCAGATATCTGACTCGCATCAGCTCGCTGTTGGTGACGAAGTAGTGGGCTGTCTCCTCGGGCCCTTGGTCGCCGTGCGCTCTCCTTTCTGAAGGCCTCTCTTCTGTCTGAGCGCACGGTGTATCACCTGACAAGTCCCGAACGAGAAAAATGTTGGCTGATTTCTAAGTGGAAATCTTTCTAATCTAGATGTCGCTAGTAGGTGCCCAGGGTGACTTCTCTCAGTTATATTTTAGTACGTTCATTATTATTTGGGTAAGTTATTCAATCTTCAGACACTTTTGTTACATGTCAACAAACAATAAAAAAATAACTGTCACCATAAATATTGACTGCTTCAAGTTAGTAATGTCGTTGACACTTATCCGCCCTAATACAGCTAGTCATCCTCTGTCATAACTAAAAGAAACAAGGGCCCTGAAAATTGCCCATTGGCAGATTTCGTTCATCTACATTAGTTGGCGTGTGAAAATACGCGTACGAGAACCCTTCTTGCCATATAAATTACCTTTTTTTTTGTTAACGAGGGGGAAATCCTTATGGACACCCCGCCGCTATGGGGACGGCGACGGGGTAGTGTCTGACTTTTACTGACTAAAACCCCCCCGATTGCCTTCACTTATCGCTGGTGCTGGGTGGGTCCTGGGCACCCAGGGGACATTCTTCAGGGCCTACCCAACGGGAATATAAATTACCTGCTCTATCATTGTATTGCATGGCAGGGTGGAGATTCGTACGCGCATTATCCGACTATCCACGTGAGAGGTGGGATTTCTAAAATGTGTATAGTATGAATTATATCACCTGGGTGACTTAAATCACTAAATACTAGACTTCTAGTGCCACCATAACATGACTCCTCGGCTTTACATCGATAAGAACAACGTATCCAGCGGTCTTGGTGCTAGGTATAGTTTTCCCTGATACAGAGGCGGATTAACGGGAACAGTGGACTAATAAACCAAACTGTAAGACAGTTGTAGGTATGTCTACCTTCTTGAAAGTTGGGTCTCTGATAGTTGATGCCATCGGGTGCATCAATAACTTCGACTAGTGCGACGCAAGAGAGATGCCCTCCTATGCAGCTGGCACCCCAACCGAAGCCGCTGTGGCTGTGCGGCAGCACCGCGCTTAGCTCCGGGGACAGATACACGCCGTTACCCAATTGAGAGTTCTGAAATGAACGAGACCTCCGCAGTGTTCTCCATAAATGACCTAATAAGTATAGAGACAAGTCAAGTAACATTGCTATAATCACGTTCAAATATTGTTATCAGAGTCGCCTCACGCCAGGAGTTACGTAACTTGCCTAACTACCTTATATCTTATTCCTACTGATACTGCAATGGCGTAAGAAAACTAACACGATACGAATTACATAAATCGATGTTTCATAAAAGGAGCACTGACATTGTACTTCCTATGTTTGTTGTATTCATACCCGCGCGCCAGGTACCTATTCGGAATGTTACCTACTCTTACTTATTAAGTTTTTTCCAAGAGATTTTTTTGTCTTTTAGTTAAAATTGCCCGTCGTAAACTTAACGCACCTGACTACTAAACGTTTGGATTTTGATAAAGCTAAATACGTCTTTTTATAAATAAAAGTACACATTATGAATCTCTCTCTATACCTGAGTGGTTATAATGCCTAATTATTTATATAATGTCCTACGGTTACGTAGCCATTAAACAGGATTAATTGGGTCTTACAAATAATTTTATCGTTGCTATCGAATCGTTTTCTAGCGGTTCGTTTAGAGTCGGAGTATTTTTTTAAAGCTATTTTCATACTTAGTAGTACGAAAACTTTCACTTGTGTGAATTAGGTAAATAAAGTTTTTAAAAAGTGTAATTAATGCACCAAGCAGCATTAGCACGCGCGTCGAGTATTATACGACATAGAACAATAACACGTTGTGATTGGCTGTTATGTCACGCTTCGGGCAACGTAGCTTGTTTCAACAAATCGCAGCGCGTTTTATTTCATGTCTTTCTTGGAGCGCTTTGCTAGGGGGGGCTGGTGTTTAAAGTTTACTAAAATATATTTTATATTTAATGAATCAAGGTACATTATGTTTACGACGAGGAAAATTGTTGGGAATTAAGTTTCTTTGGAATGTTACCTACTCCTACTTATTAAGGTATGTTCTTTGTGACTAGAACTTACCTTACTGAAATGCTGCTGAAGACCAAAGTTCAAAATCGCGTAGAAGTTTTCCAGTCTGTTCCCGTGGAAAGCATAGAAAACATTACTATTTTTTGCCATATCTCTCCACTTAGCCTCCGCAGTTGATTTAGCCGAACTGACCACTTGAAAAATATATTGTGGTTTGGCTGCGGGAAGTACAGAGCGAGCATTCATCAAAATCTCTTCATGCTGTAATAAATTTAATTCCTATTCAGGATAGGTAGGTAACATCATGATAATAGAACTGGAGTGGCTTATCCTCGTGCCAACTGGCCGTCAGATCTTAATTTCGGAACTACCATGGTAGGTACATTTCTCTTGACTACTTATCGAATGTAAGATAACCATAATATTTTAAAAAATACATGTGTTTACCGCTTCCGCTGGAACAGTTCTTAGGCTTGGTTCTTTCAATCTTACGAGTACGTAAAAGAGCAAGTCCAGTATGTCGCTGATATGACACAAATTATCGAAATGGTCCAGCTGTTGAAGAACTAGATCTAAAGCGGGCACGTCTGTTACTACACTCAACTGAAACAGAATATGAATTAATTAAGTACTACTTACTTATGATAACGCTACTAGAAACCACGATTGGTTTTTTTTTTTTTAGTTGGTAGGTACTATAGAAATCAATAGCTATTAAGTACTCCAGGGAACCTTAACAGAAAGAACACTCACATTAACAAAATCGTTAAAACATTAAGGCAGGAACATCCGTTACTACACAGCTGAAACAGACTATCCTTTTTGTATTTAGATAGGTTTTAGAAAAATCAAGAGACAGTAAATTGATTGTTTTCTTAAATGTCGTCTTAACAGAAATAACACTTCAACATACAAGTTCGTCCATATCCTTTAACCCGTTTTTAAGAAAAGCTGGTGGAAATGGCCGGAGACAGCTTTCATGTCGGAAGCTGAAGGCTGCGGCAACAAACAAACTCCATCGGATATCAGCTGATTTGAAGTCTTTCTCCAATACTAATCTGAAAAACAACAGGTAGGAACACGTAGATACATTTACACTGAGCAGACTTTGGGCCATTACTTTATCTTCAGTTAGGAAATGATGTACGCGGGTACATAAATTTCATTATTTGATCCTTATCTACGATACCTAGTAGGCAAGAGAAGAGTAGAAGGTATCAATCTAATTTAACTTGATCCTGATTGCCAGGTGTTGCTACTAAAAAAATATTAAGATTATTAGAATTATGAACATGTGTTCTATTGTGTTTTTAACTCCTTATAAAGAAAGGTTGTGGGGTCGAAGGTTTACCAAGTTACAGTCTAGGGTTGTACTTACCTCAGGTGTACTGCTTTCTTTTCCAATGATTCCAGTCTGGCTTGGTTTATGTCAGAGACAGTTTCGGAAGCAGGTGCATTTTTGCAATAATTCCCACAATCTGACAGTCCTTCATGTCCAACATCCATTGTTTTAATTGTAATTGATTGTTTTTAAATATTATTTATTGTAGAAAACATAATTTTGAGTTGTGATTCTATTATTTTGTTGCACACATAGATTGATTTAATTGTCAAAGAGGTACTTGTCATATAATTAAATAAAACTAGACTCCTTTGAGGTTGTCTTTAGAGAAAAGTTTATGATTTATTTTACTGCACAAAAACAACAGGGTTTGTATGTGCCTTCCCCTGTATTTTTAAGCATAAACACATTGTAAAGGGACTATATGGCTGTATTTCATAATAAAACAAGGTACAGCTAGTTGCATAATAAAGATAAATTTTAGCACCAACTTTGACATGAACCAGTACTTTATTTATCTGGTTTATAATAACTACAAAATAACTAATTATTTTGATGGCTTTGAAATTCTGGTAATTTTACTATAAAGACTAGCATGATATAATAAAATAAAAGTTAATTAATGTTAAAAGCTTTAATTCCAACCAATACACTTTCTTTTATTAATATTAAATAATAACTTGTCATATTATTACAACTGCCACAACAAATAAACATGTACTTATAATACAAGTATTTGGCAATAACTTGTAATGCTTGCTTTGCTTGTATTACAAGTTATTGCAGGACCAGACCAATTTTACTAGATGTCATGCTGGGGCATCTCCAGTTGTACAGGTAATACTGCAGGTTTCCATCACCAATGCCAAATTTAAGTGTTTCTAAAAACTCTTTGTTGTCCATTAAATCCAAGGCATTGAACACATCAAAGCCTGCATTCTTTGCAGTAATTAAGGCATCATTCATCAGTTCAATCCAAGGTGTTTTGGTGGAAACATTGTAGAAAGAATAAGCAGCTTTCAATGATTTGTGTATAGGGTGATACACAACAGTGGAAGGTAATGTATAATAACTGACAAAGTCAGTTATGATGCCATCTGTGTCTTCAACAACAAAACTGTCAATTATACCAGCTTGTGGTAAGAACCAATGTTTACAATCTCCTTCAGAAAATATTGGAGCTAGATCAAATTTCTTTAGATAATCATTCAAAAGCTTTACTACCACATCAATATCCTTTATCTCCATCTTTCGAAAGCCTCGTGTCTTTGGAGAGTCTGGCAGTTTATACAGTTTTAATGTTCTTTGCATAGTCATATTTCTAGACAAATGACTGAATTTAATGTCAATAAGCTTTTTGGGATTTAAAGACCTGTGCCAATAGCGGCAAGTGGCTACGGGTTTGGGTAAAACAACCCCTGCAGTGTACACTCCTTGAAAAATACCGGTCAAGTTTACTCTACGAGTAATTTCTCGAATCAGCACTGGTGCCACCCTCTTGGCACGTAATTTTTTATGGACACATAAGAAGTTGATCTCAACCACAGTCTGCACATGATCATATATTCTCAGCTCAGCTGGTATGGCAGATATAAATCCAACAAGTCTCCCAGACTTTGCTACACGCACTCCACAGTGCCAGTCCATTTTCCATCCAGGAGGTTGTAGAGCCCACTTCAAAAAATAAGTTTGGTAGTCAAAGCGAAACATACAATCATCATCTTCAACATAATTTTCATTCAACAAAGTGTACAGTTCTTTTAAAACTAAAGGTTCATTTAAATTCAAAGTATCCCACAAGAACCCGTCGGGCAAAGTATACGGCTCTGACCTTATTTCTTCTGGTGTTTTCGGTGGTTCAATTGGCTCATTGGCTACAATTTTTTCATCCATCTTCGGAACAGGTTGGGTAGACCAAAATTGGAAAGGTTTGTGTAAAGCTTCTTCAGCGGTTTTTGCTGGTTTTTGTTGCAAACTCAATCCCTCTATCTTTAGATCCTTTAGAGAAATATTTTGTTGAAGAAAATTTAGGTTTGGCACGGAAGCTATAGCATCTCCTTCGGCACCACTTCGTTTCTTTTTGTCTTTATTCTTTTTCTTCGATTGTTTATCACATTCACCGTCTTTTTTAATTTCACTGGTTTCAGGGACCTTCTCGTTTTCCATGTTGGACTAGTTTTATCTACAAATTAGTAGATTTAGAAAGAAAATTGGTTAGAATTAGAAACCGAACCGAAAGGCGAAAAGATGATTTTCAATCAATCAATATTTTTATTTATCAATCTGTCAGTAATGAAAATTGATTGATAGGGATGTAGTAATATCGCACATGAATCGAATCAGAAGCTATGTATCAGCGCGTGGTAAAAGGTGGAAAAAAGAATTTAATTATGGTAACACAGTTTTTGACGAGCGGAGCGAGACGACGACAGCAGCAGCAAGCAGAGCAAACAAAATGGCGTTTGTGATGAGACTATAAAGTTTACAGTAAACAGAAGTTGATTTTTTTGTGGTATAACTTTATGAAATAATATTTATGATTTTTTGTGCTACTAAAGAGAAGTAAAAGACGTCTAATGAGTTTAATGACCGATGTCTGCCGTGGCTCCCAATATCCCAGGTAAATAACATTTCGAAATTAGCTGTAGTTTATTTCCAGGAATTTTACTTTACTTTCATGTGGAATAAATTGGAGAGAAGTAAATTTGCTTAGTATGCTAATGTAAATTCTTCGAACATACTGCAACGAATAAAATTTACTCAAACTACTATTGTAGGTACTCTACATTTATTGAAATAACAAACATCAAAGTAATAAACAATAATCCATTTCACTTAAGAATTAGTGCATATGACCTACCAATAGTTAAGTTCGTTACAATGTAAATATTTTTTAAGTTGGAAATTATCCAAGAAGTTTTATTGTTAGAATTTCTGAAAATTTAAGCAGGTAGTATTTACTTGACAATTAATTTATATGGTTCTGGAATATTATTAATTATAACTTCTAAGAAATATTGCTGCTTACACCCTAGTTATTAGAGAAGGTTAATATTTTTAGATGGCCTAACATCATAAACTACAAGATATTTTTTATAGGATGTGATCCAGCTCAGGATATACAAAAGCGCCGGGCTGAAAGTATAGGGTGAGTTTCCTCCCATTGAATGTGAAACTTGCCATTTTTAACATTTTTTTACTATCCAGAACCAATATATGTAATTTTGTATTTTTGCTTTATGTTCCACTGTGATATATACTTAATTTGATTTTCAGGAATCTCAATAAAACTGTGAGCAATGTACCTATATTTCACAGCACTCTAGAAATCTTTACACAGTTATAGCTTAACCAGAGTGTAAAAACAGTTTTAGCAATATACACCCAAGGTCATAATTAACTAGTCATTCAGTAAAAGGGCCTTATTCTTTGATTAAAATAATCTTGACCAATTAAACACATAAAGGAAGATAGGTAGCATTTTCAACATCCTTTTTCTTGAAAGAGTTTTTATCAATCCTTCAAACTTTAAATGTATTTTTTTTATTGTGTTTAATTTTTTAGATAATATAAGCCGAGATTGTTATATACCTTTGAAGTTTCTAGTTTATGATTGATTTATTTAGATGAGGCTTAAGGTATGTACATACATAGACTTGGGGTTTCTTGACTGAATTTACATTTAAATTAACAGATCAGATGAAGACGAGGCAAGTGGGGGAAAATATACAAGGATGGAGGAGGACAATATTCAGGACAAGGAGCGCTATGCTAGGTAAGTATTCATTTTTCATCAATATGGACATATCTTACTTGATAATAACTGAATTAGAGGCTCATAACTGGCTTTGAATCATT
The DNA here is from genome assembly GCA_012932125.1 of Conopomorpha cramerella. Classification (NCBI taxonomy): domain Eukaryota; kingdom Metazoa; phylum Arthropoda; class Insecta; order Lepidoptera; family Gracillariidae; genus Conopomorpha; species Conopomorpha cramerella. The sequence goes on along the minus strand of SJJU01072795.1, from coordinate 20,390 downwards.
GGAGTGCAGATGACACAGTTAAGCTAACCACAGCTTTTCCTCTATAGTTCACCATAGTGGTTCAAGGGTTGGAAGGCCTTCACACCTGTATAAAAATAAATATATAAAAATTTAATTATAAAACCATAGGTAGTGCCAAAGTGGATCCTCCACAAGCAGGACAAATACTAGGAAGGTGTTCAGAAAATAAATCTAAGCAAATTATTTGTATCTGATTAAAGAACATTGTAAAGTATAATTGCATTTACTTCTTTAGTAAATAACAGGTGTCTGACATATGGGAAAATTAGAGATATTGTATGTCACAGACTGTGTCACAATTTTTGACCTCAAGACCCACTTGGTGAGTGGTGCCTATTTGTTCCCCTTTAGAATTGAAGGGGATGATTTCATTTGTAGTAGTTGTAATTAAATGTTACTTCATGCCACATATTTTATTTATTTAAGAGAACAGTATCTGTTAACCTCTACTGCCCCAATAGATTGTTAAACTGAGTTACGTGTATTCGGAAGGGCTTGACACCGGTTTTAGGGAGACTGACGTCCTTAGTCGGTCCAGTAGTAAGTCCCACACTAATATTATAAACGTGACATATTTTTCGGATAACTAGACGGACTTCGATAGTTCTTTATCCCATATTAACTATATGTTAGGCCATCTTTTATCCCGAAATTCCCACGTGAAGGGAATAAAACGTGCGTAACGCCTCGCGGAACAGTTAGTCCATAAGTACGGGGTCGGGAACCGTGGTCTTTCCGTGTATTCGGATTGGGATAAAAGAAGAAAATTATTAGTCTTCAAAAAATTGTGTTTATTCCAAAAGGTACAGTGAGCCGAGGTGAACAGACACACATTTTCACTCATTCTATCCAGATAACCTCATCTCTATAATTATGTCGTGCATTAAAGGGATTAAGTTATTTTGAGTTTACGTTTTGTAGTTTATTTTTTGTTTGATGCTTCTGATAAACGTACAATCGGCTTTACAAGATTTTTTTTCAAAACTACTTTGAAGCAGGTCAACGACCCAAGTTATCCAAGGACTTTAGATCCGAACACTTTGCGACGGTGATTTATTTAACATGATATATTGTGACCTAACAATAGTGTGAAGATCATAGAGTTCCGCGATGTACCTACCTAGTTATCTAAAATACTCGAGTATTTTATAAGACGCATTGTTATAATCCAACATAGCATAATACTGAAGATAGTTTTAATAATGCCCTAAGTAATGATGTGAAGTAAAATGCTCAATCAATAAATGAAATTAATTTGATTTCTACTTTTAACTAACAAGTTGTAATGTGGGTTGCTGGGTCAATACATTTTTGTCAAATACTTCAGATATAAGAATAAGTCACTTAATCCATAATTATTATGTCACAATTTTTTTTGACGTTTCCGAAACGTATAAACGGTACAATTGCATTTTTAAGTAATTTCATTTTACGAAATTATGTAGGTCAAACAAACAACTGCAAATAGTGATTAATAAACATGAAATAGTGTAGGCATGATTTTAGTCATGTTCTGCTGTGCGAAAAATAGTAGTTTGTCAAGGTAAATAAATAAAAGTAAGCAGTCGCATAACTTTTGCTACGTAAACGGGAAATCAGGGTCACGGCCGATTTTCACTTCTGAGAAATAAAAGAGGTGAATGTGTTGAGCAAATTAAATTGTTAGGTTTTTTAATATTCGAATGGTGCGTACATAGCAACTTCAAATGAATTAGACGTATACCATACTTTATATGTCTATTTTGTCGTCATTCGATTCTCGATACAGATCACAATAAGACCTATTTATATCCTGTTCCTTTATTTGAAATATAAACGTTCGGATGGAACATCCTATTGTTGTTGTCGGACCTTTTTATAGTCATTCACTGACATCCTTACACGTCTTTATCGCGACTGGAATACTAATATCTCTCTTTTGAAAATAAAATAGTGACAATGCCCCTAAACGTCGGTGTATACCTGCTCCACAGGCCACGGCCGCGGCTCTAAAGCCACTAGCGGCCCGAATCATTCGACTCTAACTCATAAGCTTGTGACGTAAGAGCTAAAGCAAGATTCAGCGGAGCCGCACCTAATGACCCGCGTAATGCTGCCAAGTTTACACATTTCCCATAATTGTCAAGACACCGTGTAATGATTGGATACGTGTCTTATCACGCAATTTCACGCCTCTTACCTATTTCCCATCTATATTTATGAATTCGCGAAACCGTTAAGATTTTAAATTCTCATTTTCGGAAATGAGATGTTCAACATTGTAACAAAATGACGTGGTGATGATTTTATGTTTTCTCAACATTTTAACACCTATATACCTACGTAAAATGGCGTCTTCTCGCCGTTGCATGTACTTCTGCTAATTATATTTATTGTATTGTGTGAAACAAACTTATCGATCGGTACTACCACTAACAATAATATCGTCTTAAAAATATATTTTAAAAAACCAATGATGGATGGGATTTTTTTATACATTTTTTAAATTGTAGACACTGCTAACCCAATTCTTAAAATAGATTCTATAAGCTAGAAAGTGCAAATATACTAGACATGAATTTACAATTCTGCGCTCAGAATACAGTGTTTCTATCTTATTAAGGTACGTTTTTTTTTATCGTGGGGAAACCGTTATGGATACCCCACCGCTAACGGGGACAGCGGCGGGATTATGTGGGACTCGCGCTCACTAAAACCCCCCGGTGAGCAATCCCGCGTTGTTGCCGGGGCTCCCGGAACAGCCTAAACCACTACGTCCAAGGGTGGTCCCAGCCACGCTAGGCCCTCGCGGACCGTCACCGGAATGGGGGCGATCTACGCACCACCAGCGCACGATGTACGGCGGTAACAGGGTCACCACGATACCGCCGTCGCCACTCAGAGGCCAGGAAGGGCGCGCGAGTCCCCGCCCGCGTGCCACAGCCTCTACGCCCTTTCAGTCGCCTTTTACGACAGACAAGGGAAAACCCCAGTCTTATTCTTATGCCCGGAACTGCTGGGCACATCTTATTATGTTACCTGGAAAAATTATTGGTTTCCTAAGACACGCAAATATAAGTAAATATCTTATCACTTAATGCTCAATACTCATTATGTTTCTTACAACCATGGTATAACAATTGAACCCCAAGATTGCTACTCGAGGTTCGTTAATAAGATAATCTAGGAATTCAGATAATATAGTCCTGAAAATTGTAGTGAAATATTATATTACATTAATTGGTGGTGACTTCGGAATGTGGTAGAAGAACGTGTGTGAAGGGACATTCCTTAATTCGTTTCGCGATGTCCCTAACTGAGTACCCGGAACCAACGAGCATGTATGAAGAGATGTATGCATTTGGAAGAGGCGAAACAGATCTTTACAAGCGAAGCTCCATGATCTCTGCCTACCCCTATGGGAAACGGGCATGACGTACGTCTTATGGTGCTGATTTCTAAATTATAGTTGCGACACTACTGAAATGTATTGAAAGAGCTAGAAATCTGTAGATACTATTTTGACAAAATATACTGCCCACACGCTTATATCCACTATGATAAAAATTAAATATAAAACCAAGAACACACCAAGTTAATACTGTAAAATCATACCACCTTTTTAATAGCACTGTCCTTAAATCTGGACCTGTATAAGTAATAAGTAATAACACTTTAGTACACCAAACTCAACTTTTCAGTTGTTTCTCAAATACGGAATAATCAGTTCAATAGAACTGTAACAACTTTGGTTGAAGTTTTTTATTACTAGTTTTTTTATTAGTAAAGGTATAGAAACTCACAGTAACAGACTTCAATTTAATGTTGGCATAATACTTTTTCTAGGTAATCAGGTTAATGTATATTTTTAATCTGTTCTAAGTTGACTTACGTCAACTACAGTTAGTGAACTTTAAGTTTTTTTTTATATTAAATAGTTTTGTGACACGTCTGTAGTCTAGTGATTAGGTTCATGGTCTGCAATCAGAGGAGGTCGTGAATTCGAGACCTACTGTTACTAGACGTGTACCAATGTGTCTCTTTTTTAACCCCCGACGCAAAAACGACAGAGGGTTATAAGTTTGACGTGTCAGTGTGTGTATGTGTCTGTCTGAGGCAACGTAGCTCTCAAACGGATGATCCGATTTTATTGCGTTTTTTGTTTGTTTGTTTGAAAGCTAATTTGATCGACCGTGTTCTTAGCTATATTTGATCGACATCTGTTCATCCAATCAAAAGTTATGGGGGTAGAAAGTGGGGATGAAAAATTGAACTTGAATAAATATGTCCAAGTGGGGTATCAAATGAAAGAGCACGACACGCATATTTAGAATCTGTTTATTAAATGAAAATTGGATAATTTGTTCAAAAGTTATGAGTGTTGAAAGTGGGGAAAAAAGTCGACTTTATTCAAATATGTTCAAGTGGGCTTGTCAAATGAAAGGAAATATCGTTTTTTTTTAAATTTGCAATTTTTTAGTCAGAGACTATGTTCGCTAAGCAACGCTTATACGGTGCAGGATAGCATCGAAATGGGGGGTTAAATATACGCTTTCTTGGTGAACAGTGGATATTTGCTTAGCCTAAGCCGCTTAGGGCTAAAAAACAAATAGTGTGCTAATCGATTTTTTGTTTTCCATGTAGCCGCGAGAACCACTGCGAAATTGAGAGGCGGCGGCGCAATAAGATGACGGCGTACATCACGGAGCTGTCGGACATGGTGCCAACATGTTCTGCGCTCGCGCGGAAGCCCGACAAGCTCACCATCCTGCGCATGGCCGTTGCGCATATGAAAGCTCTTAGAGGTGAGCTACTTACAAAGTTACAAGAATATTTTGCCGCGTGGTTGAGAAGATTACATCAAGGGCCAACTGTTGTGATAGATAAGGCTCTACTATATCACAAGATATCTTTAATATGTATTTTAAATATCTACATGAACAAAAAAAATATCCCTATTACGGGCTTATGATCCGCCGTAGTGGAGACTTTTTTTAACCAGTTTGACCATAAATCATTTCTTCGTCCCTCTAATCTGGGACGTAAAACGAATGATACGAAATGTATTTTTCTATTACACGCCGTAACAGCAGTGTCTAGGGTATCTTGGGTGTAGGAAAGGGATCATAGGGGCGATGGGCTGGCCATCGCCATTACCATTTGTTTTTATAAAACTGAACTCCCAATAGTAAGTGACGTAGGTGGCGCTATATCCAAAAGTTCTGTCTGTAAGGAACTCTGGATGCGATTTTATGTATAGAAAGCTCACATCTGAACGATTGTTTTCTTAACCTGATAAAATTTAATACGACCCGTCGTTCACGTACGTCACATTTATTTCATTATTGACAAAAATGACGTTGACTTTCAGTAAATTTAGCGGTAGTTATTGTTTACTTTTGTTTCCATGTTGGCATTACTGATTATTTCTACTTATTGATATTGGAACCAACCAACAACGTTAGTTAACAAACTTTTTCATTCCCTGACTGTACAATGTACGTTTAAAAACAATAATTTGTGAACAGGCACAGGTAACACATCGTCGGACGGCACATATAAACCGTCGTTTCTCACTGACCAAGAACTGAAGCACCTGATCCTTGAGGCAGCCGACGGCTTCCTTTTCGTTGTCAGCTGCGACACCGGTCGTGTCATATACGTCAGCGATAGTATAGCGCCCGTATTAAATTATTCGCAGGTTAGTATTCGTTTCGTTAATGTTATAACAGCAGTTCTTTTTTGTATATCATCGCTTTCCACGCTAAACTTCCATTGTGACATTATATAAATAATATCAGAGAAAATAACATTAACCCTTTAACAGGCAGAAGGTTTGTCCGAAATTAATTGATTTTAGACTTTATTTTAACGGACTAAGGTTCAAATTTAGGTGGGATCTATATTCCCTCTGCCTGGTTAAGGGTTAAGTATATCTCAAATGAAATAAATGACATATGATATTTTCTATTTGTGACTTGAACAAAACCAGCGCTATCATCTTTTTACCAACTTCCATCTGTCAGCTTAATTTGTATAATACAACCAAGTTGTACAATATGTCGGCTAAAGTCACAGCTCTGGATTGTGAACAAATTGTATGTATCTCATAATGAATATGACTCTTCAACTTGTATTACAGAGCGAGTGGTACTCGTCATGCCTGTACGACCAAGTGCACCCCGACGACGTGGAGAAGGTCCGCGAGCAGCTCAGCACGCAGGAGCCCCAGAACACCGGCCGGATACTCGACCTCAAAACAGGCACCGTAAAGAAGGAGGGACACCAGTGTAAGTACACTATACTAATTGTCAGATAATTAGAACGTTATAACATTCACCAATAACTTTTCCATCGCTATTTCTGAAGTGTGGTGGAAGTGGCAATGCAAACTGAACTGCAACTAAAACTGCGTTAAAATTAATTCAATTTTTAAGTAACTTTTCAATGATAAATGTGTTTGACAAACTACGTTTTCTTCAATATCTTATTGGAGAAACACTTGAAACAAAGCTCTAAACCAACATAAAGTTTGACAAATGTAGAAATTTTACAACGAGGCCATTTTAGTGATAGGTATAGAATGAATATCTGAAAGATATGTACAAGTAAGAAAGTAATTTGTGGTGATGGCGCAGCGTCAATGCGGCAAGTGATGGGTTCGCGGCGCGGCTTCATCTGCCGCATGCGGGTGGGCGGCGCGGCCGAGGGCGCGCACCTGGGCCGCCTGCGCGCGCGCAACTCGCTGGGCCCCTCGCACGACGGACACAACTACGCCGTCGTGCACTGCACCGGCTACATCAAGAACTGGCCACCCACAGGTACACCCTACGCACCTCACCTATCACCGACATGTCTCGCTTTCCACCGAATTTTCTATAACTATTTATTTAATTTGAATAGCTTCTATACACTATGTTCACTATCCAAACAGGTATTTGAAGTATTGTTTTAATTAAGATATTTTCTAGTATTGTAACATGTTAATTATACGATTATTTGTCGCATTCATAATAAGATTTATTTCTACATTATTTTTATAGTCAAATATTGATTTATTATTTTATTAATTAGAATACTAAGTAAAATAGTATTTATTGAATTAATTCATAATTGAAAGTTCTTTATCCACCAATCAGAAATTTGTGTAATGCAGTATTTTATGTATTCGGGACATTAGATTTGTTTCCAGGTATGCAGATGGACCGGCCGGTCGAAGACGAGCTGCACGCGTCTCACTGTTGTTTGGTTGCTATTGGTCGTCTACAGGTAAGATCATTTGTACCGTGGATTTCTTTTCGTCGTGTTTTTAGTTTAAATATTTCATTTATCTGTTATCGACTTCCTACTCCCCAGTTCCAAAGATATTTCCCAATTTCGACATATGTTCCATAAAAATATTGAGATTATTATTATGTCTAGGTGAAAACGTTTTCAGGCGAGAATCGCTGAATTCTAATTTGGTGAATGATAAATCTCGTCAGGGGACATTTATACCTGGAATAGGTAAAATGTTAGCCCAAAATTACTATGGTAATAAGATAAAATGCGCGTAGCACCCCTGAGGTACAGCTAACGGTACACGACGGAAAAAAATTACATAACGTCGGCCCTTGTATAAGGATTAGAGAGACATAGGAAATTGTGATGAATTAATTCATGATAATAGTAACTATACTCATTTTATGACTAGGAATTTAACAAAGTTGACCCTGTCGTCTATCTCTCGTGAATGACGTCAAACATTCAATCAATAAAATGTTTAAAAGTATCAATTAAATTGGTTACAATTAGGTGAAGTAAAGTTGGGCAGAGAGAGTAATAATAATAATAAATTTATTTCCTTCACATACAAACATACCAAACATGAGTAACACGGTACAGTGAATATTAGATACATTGGTATATGAAGGCTGGAGCCTAAACTAAGTAGAGAAGTAAGTGTGTGTTGTGTGGGGGTGTGTCAGGTGACGTCGACGCCGCTGGGCGCGGAGGGCGGCGCGCTGGGCGCGGGGCTGGAGTTCGTGTCGCGGCACGCCGCCGACGGCCGCTTCACGTTCGCGGACCAGCGCGCCGCGCAGGTCGTGGGCCACGCGCCCGCCGACCTGCTCGGCAAGCTCGCCTACGACTACTACCACCCCGAGGACCAGCAGCACATGCGCGACAACTTCGACCAAGGTACTGCGTCACTGCCTTCTTCATCTACTGCCCCGACACCTTTTCCCCCACCCAATGTATGCGTACAGCCTTCTAACTGGTACTATAGGCAAACAGTTCAACAGAGCGCCCGGTATTCAGGGTGGAGAGGTTAGTAGACAGGTGCAGTGACAGCTATCCGATAAAAATTAATGTATTGATATACATAGGATTAATGTGATTAACATAAATATTATGCATACTTTTGGATACATTGCGAAAACCATGTATCTTGATGTTGTTACCTGTTTCTAACGGGAACTGTAGTAGACTTTTCATTGTTGTATTATAATAGTTCGCTTTATAAATCTTGTTCACAGTGAGATTTACGTAGTATAGAAATTAGAAATATAACCAAAATATAATTTCTATATTTAATTTGTTTTGAAGAAAAGGCCACTGTTCCTATGTAGAGAAAAGGAAGAGGTGCCTTTGCTTGCCCTGCAGTGGGCTTCAATGGGCGAATAATACAAATAAATAATAACAATTTGTTTCAGTGCTAAAATTAAAAGGACAAATGATATCACTAATGTACCGGTTTCGGACGAAAAACAGAGAGTGGGTGTGGCTGAGAACGTCCGCTTTCGCTTTCCTAAACCCTTTCAACGACGACGTAGAGTACATTGTGTGTACTAACACATTAGCCAAGTGAGTAATAAACTATTCTCTATAATGATGTATCTGTGTAATATAAGGACCAGTTGTAGATAGGGCTAAGGCCAGTAAATTTTATATCCTATAATACTAGTAAATAAAAGAAGAAATTAAGGTTTTATGACTATTCCCTTTATCAAATTGATTTTTATACTAACTAATTTGTCTGGCTGTATTATCTAAAACTGCCGGTTTCCCATGTAAATCATTTGATTTAGTAGGTATTTTTGTAGTTTTAGCCGAATGATTGTAAATTACATTTAAGTTCTAGTGTAATACATTGAAGTAGTTGTTGAATGAGTTTTTCTATTGTGTCATTTTGTTCTGCCAGTCGGTCGTTAGGCAGCGCAGGCACTGAGCCGGCGGCGGAGGAGACCTACGACTACCACCTGCGACATAGAGACATGTACCAGCCGCCACCACTCCAGCCGACGACCAATGGTACTATGTCATTGTGTTTTAATCTGTAGTCTATCTCCTTGTTTGATATTTTTATTTTATTTATTTTCACAAGATATATTCTCGATTTGTGTACAAGTTTGAATTTTTATCAAAAATTTTGAGATAAATTATTTAGTAAATATTCGTTTGTCGATTTAATATTATCAATATACATACAGATAACCATGTACGTGTTACAGCTTCCGTATATCTGTATAACAGTAAATATAAGTTAATAACATTTCAGGGCCAGGTTCTATATTCTTGGATTCAAGATATCCCCATATCTTTTCAAGGTATTCCATACTATTGCGAGCGCGATATAATATATTAATTTTGTTGTATTCAGCTCTGTAAGCTACTTTTTACTTTTTGTGTAGACTCATACGATTCGATATATTGTATCCCGTTATCGAGTTTATCTGACGTATGTTATGTCATGTGTATAGCGGGCGCGGGCGGCGGCGGCGGCGGTGGCGGGGCGGCGAGGTCGCCGGGCGCGGCGGCGGCGGCGGCAGCGGCGGCGGCGGCGGCGGCGGCGGGCCAGTACCAGTACGCGGAGTACTCGCCGCACCGCCCGCCCGCCGCCACGCCGCCGCACACCACCTGGACTACGTTGCGTCCGGTAATACTTGCACTATATAATACTGTCTGGTTTTATGTACCTACTCAACTAACATGGAACTAGATTTGACATTGACCATGTCAAAAATATTTGAATTCTCTTTTATCTTGTACTAGCTTTCCGCCCGCAGCTTCGTCAGCGTGGACTTCGGTTATATTGCGGTATAAAGGAATATTTTTGTTTTCCCTCGGGAATATCGATTTTTCGGGGATAAAAAGTACCCTATTATTTAAACCCGACTTCTATACAACTATACGACTGCAAAATTTCTAAACAATCGGTTCAGTAGTTACGGCGTGAAAGCGGAACAAACAAACAAACTCACTTTTCCCATTTAAGATTTTTTTTCATGATACAGCACTCTTATTCCTGCCTAGTTGAAGTGAAAAGTTGAAATTTTCTATACCATTTTACCCATCGATCTGCAAGTCTTATCGAGATATCTTGTTTAATAGAATTTATAGTACATATTCTCTTGTACAATATTAAAAATATCGTTACTTTTTATACTCTGTGGCTCGCATTGAGCAATGAGTTGAAAATAAAGGTATATGAGTATTACAGTCGAAATAATATCTCACTTCGCTCGCTACGACTCGTAATAGTGTACATACTATTTGCTATAATTTCTATTTGCGCACAGAGCGGTGGCAGCGGCGGCGGCGGCGGCGAGAGCTACGCGTACAGCGGCGAGGGCGGCGGCGTGGCGGCGGGGGGCGGGCGCCCGCCGCCGCCGGCGCCCGCCTACCTGCCGCCCGCCCACCACTACCACCACGCGCCTCACCCGCCGCACGCCCCGCACCCGCCCCACGCGCCCCACCCGCCCCATCCGCCCCACGCGCCGCACCCTCCGCATGGTGAGTTATAGTCTTTTTTGCAGACACTATTATGATCTACATTATTTAAAAACCTAACCTAACCTTTTGAGTAGAACAAAAATATATTCTATAGGAAAAAAGTTGTTCCGTGTGTGATCGAACATTAGCAATATTCTGCTAGTATTATTTGAGACGCAATTAATACAATAAGTAATAGTATCTACTATGAAGATTCTAAACGTAAGGCAATTCATTCAACACTAATTGATAACGCCGTTTAGCACAATGACACACAATCGAATGAGTGCGTACTGTTGCAGCGGGCATGTGGGCGTGGCAGGGCGGCGCGACAGGCGCCGGGGGGGCCCCGCCCGCCCCCGAGGGCGGCCACGCGCCGCACGAGCTGTCGGAGATGCTGCAGATCCTGGACCAGAGCGGCGCCGCAACCTTCGAGGACCTCAACATCAATATGTTCAATTCAAATTTCGAATAACGGTGCATTAAGCGCCACAGACTTATCTGAGTTGTACACATTGTTATTGTTAAGTAAATACACCGCGTGTAAGGGACGACTTCCAATTGTGAATAAGCCGGTTTGTTGTGTACTCGTATTTTATTTGAGTAGTTTTATGTTTCTGCATATCGTCCGTGTGTGGCAGTTATGTACATATGGCAACTTAACCTAGGATTATTATTGATAAAAATATATCAAGTGTCCCTTACACACTGTAATTTCTTTAAATTACCTACGACATACATTGAAATCGTATGGGAAAGAATCGTGGTAGCTTATCTTATTGTAAGACTATTTTTAAAATTTTGTACCTACTTTGTGATTCAGATCGCTAATTTATAAGTTTTATTCCGGGGTATGTATACAGACATTATATTAAATTAGAAATGTATTATTTGAGTCACAAAACATTGTTTATGACATATTTTGATAGACACAAAAGTTTTATTGAGCTTCCTCCCATTCTCGTCACTTGAATTCTATACTTGACTCATGTACTGTGGAAATATTTATATCATAGATAGGTTCAATTATTGGATGATAAATGCCATTTTCTTAATACAAATACCGCTGTGCAATGTGACTTACAAAAGCAGAAGGTCCAATCGCAACACGGTATCAACTGATTTTAGTGCGTTTTTAAATCAACTATGCTTCAAGAGAACTGTGGTAAATTAATGTACTTAACTATTTGCTAATATTCTATATGTCACAAAGTGAAAACGTAACAAAACGTCTAAACATACTTTAAAAAATCTCAACATAAAATATATGCTTTGTCCTAGGAATCTAGGTTAACGGGTACTTTAGATTCAAGTAATTAATGATGAAATTTATACAAGAAAATGGTCAGTTATCGTCTAAAGGCCGAATTTTCTAATGTATTTTAAAATTATATCAATCTCCTACTGTTATTAGTCCGGATACAAATTATAATGGCATCATACTACTGTTTTAAAATGCTTTAGAGAATTCAGCTGTAAAGGAACTATGTAAAGTATTTTATTTATAATATGAGCTATGAGAGAATTTCTAGCACAAGTTGTGAACATTGTTTATTGTGGTATTATTATTGTATGTGTGTGCATTTGTTAACAGTGTGTGCTAGAGCCTCTGTGCTGTACAGCAGTATTTTTTCCACTAATAATCAAGATTCACATACTAATTATAATTACGTACATACTATACATATTCGTTAAATAAATAAATTTAGGCTAAATTGGTTTTATATTAGGACGATAAGTATTATTTTTATAGTTTTTCTTTATACATAATTAAGTAAATTTACATATCTAGCAGGACTTACTTTATTTTATTTTCGCAACGCATAAAGAATATGCATATAAATCTCCCATAGATAGCGATGAAATTTAAATTGAAATAAAGGGAATGAGAATCCTGCTAAGAAACAAACGAGTTTTATTGGAAACGACGATTATACACCATTAGTTTGTTTAAAACATAAACGCTATTATAAAATATATAATACAACATTTAGTATGTACCTAACTAAACCCGTTGTATTATAAATTTTGAATCATTGATTGTGGAACTTATTTTGCAATCTAGTCTCCGTGGTTAATTTAAAATATATCTTTATTTTAGTAGTGTTAATCACAAGTCAACTTGGTATTTGGCATAATAGTTTCAAAATTAGATCCTTCTATGCAAATAGCTTTTAACTTGTTCAGGACGGAACAAATTAACCGAATTATCCATCAGTTGGATACCGATCACCAAGGGTACTGCAGTACTCGTTAGAGCACAAGTTCCGGGCTCGTGCTGGAGTGTGCCTGTATGTCAGGGTCGACATCTGCTGTCAGCGAGCGTCTCCGTAATCTTGAGGACCTCAGACTGTCCGTCGTGTGGGTATTGGTGGACGCAGTAGTGGATAAACGTATCTATGCCTGCGTCTAGCGCTCGCACCCTGGAGATCAGGAGAAGACCAGTCTCACAGAACATATCAGTGAGGCGCTGATGCGGCTCAGCTAGGGTACCCTACAGCCCAGTTAGTATTGTGCCCATCACCAAGAATGGCTGTACCCATACCAGTGCACTGACCACGCTGGTAGAGAGATGCACAGACTTGCTTTATCGCTTAACCTCACTTAGTTGGTCCGTGAGGTTACTAGGATTCCGGATGTGGACCGTTTGGTGACAACAGATCTAGACATATACTCGGTGTCTGTTTCTTCTCCTTTAGGTAAAGGAAATCAGTATACTACCCGCCCGACCCCAGCCCCAGAAGCACACAGTGGATGTTGCGATACAAGTCAGCAGATTCGGATGAGATGCGGTCCTTTTTCGCATATTGACTTGGCAGCAGGTGTGTTTTTGCTCGGCTAACGGCTTGCGTGGAGTCTTTGACGGGTGTTTTGCGTCAGGGTATGGAATATTATATCCCGTATTTTGATGTGGCGCATGGCTCATAGCTCAACCCTAGTTTGGACCAACATGCTTGGACTGGGTTGCTGTCCGTAATGTCCGGGCGTCGCACGTTAGCCTGAGGAAGAGAGCTTTCAACAAAGCTGCCAAGTCGTGCAAGAAGGTTATGCGGAGGGCTCGCTTCGATCACATTGGCCGTATAGGCGCCAAACTGGCTTCGTACCCTGCGGGTAGTAAAGCGTTTTTGTCCATGGCTAAGGCGGTCGCGGCGAATTTCCGAAACGGTAGTTATCATTTCTATCCAAATTGTGTAAGTCAAGGGCTAGCATTGCGGTACACTTCTGCGCTCCTTTTTAAAATAGATGGGTTGTAAACATATTTTAACACTTTAAAGTGGCAATATTGCTAACCCAACCATTATTAAAAATACCGGAAGTATTGCACTCCGGACCTATGGGTCATTTAGACATTAATTCAAGCCCCTTTTAATGTACAATTCGGTGTCGGCTAAAACAGCTTAAATCTTCCGCCTTGGCAAACATTTGAAGGACATGAAGAGACTGACGCATTGATTGGGCTCAGATTGTGGGTGCTGGAAAATGACAGTGACGTTTATTTATTGTGAATTTCAAAGGTGATTTTGTGTAAAATTAATTGTTACTACAAAGGTGCATGCATATTAACACCTATTTCCGGGCCTAGCTCGTTATGAAAACTTTAAATATAATTAGATATCTTCAATGACAATGGCTCGTACAGGCACCACTGCACAAGAATTCATACAGAACTCTTTTTCACCTGTTTTGGGAGTGCTATCCTCATCTAATGTAGACAATGTAGTTTCCAAAAATAATTTAACGTTTGTGGAGTTACTGCAGCCTTTCACTAGCCTTGCAAGGATCGAAGGTAATGTCCAAATAAGTGTAATGAGTAATTTAAAGTTTAATCCAACAATGTTTAACTTACTAAACTACAAAATACTTGGTCCTTTCCAATGATTGGTTTTTCCTTAGATTGCGACACTATATTATTGTTTCACAGGGCAATTCCGTGAACCAAATGGAACTGTGTGTATAGTAAAAAACTTAAAGTTTGTAATCAAGGATGTTCACTGGAAAGCTGTGCAACCAACAGAAGCTCGAAGACAACTTAATAATGCAGTTTTACATAATATCAGTGACAAAGTTGTTACACTTGATTTTGGTATGTCTTTCACTACATGATGTAGAGTACCTACATATATTTATTTTACTTATTATAAATTTATAATTTTTGACAGAGTAAAAATGTTCCTTATTATTACAGAAGGTCGTAAATTGACAGTACCACAATCAACAGTGTGGTTTGATGCTTGGAGAGAAGCTTACTTTGATGTACAATTCCCATCAGACCATGAGTACACAAAACATTTCCTATCATGCATATTAGTGGCTTCCACACAAGATGATGATATAATAGAAACATACAACAATCTTAACCAGCAGTTTGTTCAGTTGCAAGGTGTCCAGCCACCAAAATTGCCAAAATGGTTTAACAGCAGTGTACTAAAGTCCTATCTTCTAGTACATGACGCATCTGCAGTTTCTAAAGAGAAGTATGTATTATTTTCACTTAGATATGTCATATGTCTATGCAGATTATGCTTCTGTATTCCTTACTTAAATGTGCCTACTTAAGTATATAATTGGAAAGGCCTATGTCCGGCAGTGATGATGGTATATAATTCAAAACTTAATTCTCAAATATGTACATATTAAACAGTAACAATACATATTAAGCAGTATTTATTTTTAGCAGGCAATATTTACAGCTCATCTAAGTACTCTAATAAGGAAATGGCTAGACAATTTGTTGAAACAAGTAAACAAAGCAAATTTTTTTTCTTTAAAGCCTACTGAATCCCACTGCAGGGCCTCTCTTCCTTTTCTCCTCTTACTGCGATTTCGAGCGGTCAAACATAGATGGCAGATGATCTCATTGCGCCATATATTTTGGGGGTGACCACGTGGTCTCTTGCCGTTAGTTGGGATCCAGGTTGTCACAACGATCCCGAGACATACGAGCAACATGGCCAGTCCAATCCCATTTTAGTTGCACCGCTTTCTGAGCTACATCCATGATTTTTGTTCTTGAGCGTATTTCAATATTCCAGATTTGATCCATTAATCAGACTCCTAGTATACTGCGCTCCATATTTCGCTGTCAAACAATGAAGCGGAGTTTTTAAGTGTCAGCTAAAATATAAGAATAAACAATTGCTCCTAATTGGTCTATGTTGTGTTAATTGGACTTAATATTTTTTTTACAGAGCTGTTACAACATTTGAAACAATGAAGCAACATCTAGAAGCAAATAGTTGTTTTATGTTGACCATAAATTCCAAGACTGCTTCAGAACCAATGTTGACAACAGATTATTGGACTCCTTTTGTAAAGAGGAATACCTCTCATGTAAGATTAACTAGTTTTCTTCTCAATTTTTATGCAAAATTTGGCTTGTTGTTTGGCAAAATGTGGTTGATGATTGATTGAGTGCAGGGTTCACAAACCTTGTGGTGTGTGGATTTCATCACGGTCCTTCAACGTACGAGCGTTGCGTTGCGTACATAGGCTCTGAAAAAGAGTCCCATTGGTACAAGTCCAGTAGCCGGACTTGCACCCGGACCTCCCGGTTAAAAGTCAAGTATCCGACCAACTGGATCACAGAATCTGTTATTTTCATTTTATTTTACTTTATTCAGAAAACATTATAGCCTTTTAAGCTTATATGCATTGTTACAATAAAATAGAGATGTAAACATATACAAGTTCCATGTTATTTTTCATTTACATCTGATTTATCCATAGAGAGTAGTTACTGTTAGGTACAAATAGTTTAAGTTTGGTACATTTTTGCTAAGGTAATTGTACAATATGAAATAAGTAGTTCAATTGGAGTTACAAACTGGAAAGTTAACTGTGATGACGGTCATGACATGAGTCTTAAATTTATTTTTTTAACATTTGTAAAATCAATGTACAAGTGCTTTTCATTATACGAATGCTGCGCCTGAAAAGTTCTTACTGGTTATACACAGCAGTTCGGTGAGAAGTAATAGAAAATAGTCTCACAGTGTGAAACCCTACATTGCCTACGTATTTTGAATAAGATTTTTTTTGGTCAAATGAGAGGACACCTTATGTGTATGTTGGCTCCTGAATTCTATAGATTTTATAAATTGTTTTGGATACGTACTTTCAATGTATGCGTTATACATAACATTTATAATAAGGGCTCCTAATGAATACATACAAAGTCGATCGAACATAGGAAAAATATAGGTAGTATTTTAAGTGTGTCTGGGCTCTTGAAGGGTTTAGTAACTCGCAATATGAAACCTAACTGCCGAAAAGCAGTATTCATTATACTGCCTATATGTAAGTTGAAGGTTATTCGGAATACATGGTGATGCCTAAGTCTGTAATTGACGAGACTCAATTAAGGGGCATGTCATTCATTTTGTAAACTTGTGTTACTTATTGGTTTCTTAGTACGAGTGAAAGTAATAACGGAGCATTTTTTTTTAAATTGAAAAATACTTGGTTACATGTACAGTAATTTTAATAACGGTTATAATACGAGTAGTATACTAGTCACTAATAGTATCTTACCAACTATTTCTAAATTAATAATATTAAGATCGGATAGGAGTTGATCACAATGAAGAAGAAAAGAGCTTTGGATTATTTCTATTTTTTTTGCATCTTCGTCATTATCTACTATAGATACTGTTTATGATCGTATTTATATAAAATAAAAATTACTGGCCCCAGATGGGAACCCTGAGGGACTCCCGAGGGTAATTCAAGGAATGTAGATACATAATCCTTCGTTGCAACAGCCTGAAACGATATTTTATGTAAAAGTCAACCCAACGCAGCAGATCATCGTGTATGTATATTCCACAGCTTAAAAATTTGTGTATTGTAACGAATTATGTCAATCGCTTTCGAAAAATCTGTATAAACGACATCAGTCTGAATACATAACACCAATGAGGATACTCGTAAATGATAGCATATTAGTCTCAACGTAACCATGTTGTTGCGGAAGCAGCCCATACTAGCAAGTGCCTATGTCCTGCATTAATAAGACAAAACTTGATTGATATAACAGCAAACAAAGTTAAAATGTTACATGTGCGTTACCAAGACCCCTAAGGGTTCATACTTGGTAGACATTTCGTTGAAATTTGAAATGTCCGTCGAAAATAATTATCAAAGTGACCGTAACAAGTTGTTAGCTTATACACTGAAAATATTATTTATTTTGTCAAGTTTTAATTTTAACTAATTGGGACCTTATTGATTCAATTACTAGTTACCTATAGAGCTTCCAATTTGAGTACTTGCCTTGGTCGTGGACCACACACTGTATAATACGAAAAATATAGTAGTAATAGTGTTACTTTTGTAGGTATACATATGATTCCTGCTGTAATAATATGTCATTGTTTACATTAATTAACTATGAACAACCTTGAAACACATTGAATTATTTTAAAAACAAATTACTACCAAGGTAAAATATTTTGATACCTATGTTCCAGAATGACACTACATCAACTGCCATAACTACATCTACAGACCACCAAGTAAAATCCGGTTAGTATTAAAATTTAAATAAGTACTTTACTATTACTTATTGATTTTCATTGTAATTTCTAATGTGTGTAACTCAACTTTGCATTTAATAAAAGTAATAATTGTATGTATTAATCAAAATCAAACACCCATTTCAGATAATGAAGTGGACAGTACTTATCTAACCACATCCACTAATACAGAAATTGCACATCCATTGACCACTTCTGAAAACTTTGGATATGATAATGCAAATAGTTTACAGGTAAATTATACAATTAAATGTGTAATTGGTATTTTTAATTTCTTTGGAATTTTTGAGTCTCGTCTTTACTAGGTTTCTTTTTTTGTAATGTGCCTGATATTTTTTTTAGGCACACTCATTCTCGGGTAGTACTGAAAGTATGAATGTTGGGCGACCATATGACTCGTCTACAGAGGTTTATGGGGCTGCATTGAATGCCTCTGATGTGGAAGCTTTGAAAAAGTTCATGCAGGAGTATACAGCCAAAGCATTTATGCCATACATTGAGAGACAAATCACATTACTATCAGAAGCGGTAAATATGCTTATTATATGTAATTGTGCAATAAGTACTTGTGAAGTAAGCATCATTATGTTCCGTCTTATGATTGCAATAATTGATTATTATTAATTCGACAAACATTTCAGGTAGCTAATCGTAAAGGAGTGAGTAGATCATTACTATCAGCTACAAAAAGGTGGTTTGGAACTGGAAAAGGAGGGAACACTACAGCAAACAACGCCATAATGTGAGTCACCCAAAATATACATACTGTCTAGAAGTTCCCACTCATATATTATGGTACTATAGACTTACACACAGCTGTAAAAGCTGAAGCTATTTGAATCTTTGTATTTGTACTAACTTTGTTTCAAAACAAAATGGGTTCCTAGGGTTTCCATAATATTCATACGAATGCGATATATAGAGGTAGATAGCGATGGGCTCACCCCTTGTCACGTTGGGTTAAATACGCTTGGTGAACCGTGGGCACTTGCTTTAGCAAGTGCCTCTGCCTAACCCCTCTTTGGGATAAAAAGGCGTGAAGTGAAGTGTAAGTGTATATCTTTATCTTTAAACGAGCGATTCTTGTATATATATATATAATTGGAATCTCGGAAACGGCTGCACCGATTTTCATGAAATTTGGTATGTAGAGGGATTTGGGGGCGATAACTCGATCTAGCTAGGTTTAATTTTTAGAAAACATCTTTCCAACCGTGTTTTCGGGCATGAAAAATTGCTCAAATTGTTAATACGACTCTTACTTACATCTATTGCCGAGTAGTAATACTATGCTATACGTAGGATGGTGCGGGGGACGTTTTGGTTTTGAAGTAACTAGAGATGGGGTTATGAAAAAATCGAAGGAAAATAATCGATTTTTTTACTTCGAGCGAAGCTCGGTCATCCAGGTACTATAGATTTATATAGCTTATGGCCAGCAGAATCGCGACTTATCCAATAATTTGTTTTGTAATGTCACAGCTACTCAACGGAGTGTCCGGAGCTGCAGCTGCGGCGTCTAGGCGACATGTGGTTCATGTGTGGACAGTGGCAGCGCGCATTCGACGCGTACCACACCGCCAAGCGCGAGTTCTACGCGGACGGCGCTTGGCTGTGCTACGCCGGCGCACTCGAGATGGCAGCACTGGCCGCCTTCATGGCTGGCGAGGGGAACCGCAAGACGCACGGCTACATGGAAGAGAGTATAGTCACGTACCTGAACACGTGCAAGTGAGAACATTTACTTATTAGAATTTTACTTACAAATATTTGTTATATGTATTTTTGACCTATTTAAAAAAAAAGAGGAGGTACATTTCAAAGGTATTTTTTTAAATGTTAATTACCTCAAAACATGAATCGATTGATTGTGAACCCATTTGGATGATTTTGTTTTGATTGAAAGCTGGTTTTGATCCCATTTAAATTTGGTTCAGTCCCGACAATGGTATCGAAGACAAAACCTAATATAATATTACTAGGATAATATTACTGGTTGAAGTCGGTTCTTTTCTCTTTACTATTTGTAAATCTAGAAGAGCTGAACCGATTAGGCTTAAAATTAAAATTCAATATATTAAACATTGGCTCTTATGTTCAGCT
>SJJU01072791.1:8203-44710 GCA_012932125.1 Conopomorpha cramerella | reverse complement strand
CTTTGGTTATAATCGATTTAAGTCGTCACGCTGTCGATCGCGTCTCGACGTCGCTTTTCCTAGCTTTTCTTTAATACAATTAATGTGTGGCTTATAGAATATAGTTTTAGTGTAGTTTATGAACTGAAGATAGATTTACCATATTATTTATGTACCTTACTATATTAGAATGTGTGCCTTTATTCCATTAAATTGTTACACCGATCATAGTATACATTTATTTAAGTAAACAGAACATGACTGTGTTTTAATTATGTATGTAAGAATATAGTTTTATGAACATATACGTCGATACCTCGAGGTAGTAATATAATAAACCATATCATAAACTTACCGTTATATAGACCAATCGATAGAGCGGAAAATTCTGCATAAGCCAGCATTCATAACTCAATTTGACCAAAAGTGGATTTTACGACGTTTCTACCCCGAAGTATCGACGTATATATACAGTTTACTTTAACATGTGTTGTCGTTCTGATAAAATCGACATAAATTATCAACATGCTGAATTTTACCAACCCAAATACACCCATCAGTGAATTAGCGTTGTAAAGACGTATGATTGTGTGGTTTACGATTAAAGCAGCTGATTCATGGTTTTCAGTTCGGTGTGATTCTGTGTTGATAGATTCAACATAAGTACTCTCACTATAATGACAAACTATAAATATGTCCAACACAAATAGGTTAAACAATAAGTATTATGCAAACAGGTATGTAGATACTATGCAACATATTGGTCATATAGGCACATTCTTGCTTTGTTAAAATTGTGTATTACCAAAATATTTTCTATTGTACTACAACAAAAACACTTTACCGTTATATTATTAATTATTTGATTGTATCACCACTTGCTGTGCCCCACAAGGCTCATGATGTTGTACCTCCTATAGTCTGTACTAATGTTCCACCTTAACATTGTGAAATGCAATAAAATTTATTCACGTAAGCGCGAAGTGATAGTGCCTGTAGGAAAATATTGTTTAATTCGGATGTGTCATGATCGTGGAGTGTGGAAGTCTATTATCTCTGTCTATCCCTTTGGAAGACAGGCGTGAAGCTGTATCAATCAGTACACAGAATAAAACAAAGTCACCTCCCGTTGTCTGCCCTTATGATCTTTAAAACTATTGATTTTGATGCGGGTTTTTTGTAATAGATATTGCAATTCGTGAGGAAGGTTTATATGTATAACTAGTGGACGCGACAGACGTTGTCCTGTCTTAACCATTAATATGGAATTAGTATAACCTCAAGGGTGGCATGTGTCCAGCAGTGGATGTATTTTTTCATAAGAACATTCGGCGTTTATTAATAAGCACAACAAAGAAAGATTTGGCGAAATCTGCCGTTCCGGAGTTATGCGGTTACCAACACATTTTGCGATTCATTTTTATATTATAGATACATACATAATACAGTAGAAAAACACTGATAACACTGTAACTGAATTTTTGGCCATTCAACAACACAAGCTCCTCTTCTTCCACCTGTAACTATGGGTTAATCATTACATGGTAATACACAATTCAATATGATATAATATAAAATGGCGTCTGTGGTCCAGTTGGTCGGATACTTGACTTGTAACCGGGAGGTCCCGAGTTCGAGTCCGGCTACTGGACGTGTACCAATAGGACTCTTTTTCAGAGCCTATGTACGCAGCAAACGCAACGCTCGTAACGGTGAAGGACAACACATCCGCTGATGAAAACCCGCACACCACAAGGTTGTGTGAACCCTATATACGGCGAATGGGCTCACCCCCTTTCACGTTGGGTTAAATACGCTCGGTGAACCGTGGGTACTTGCTTTAGCAAGTACCTCTGCCTACCCGTCTTTGGGATTAAAGGCGTGAAGTGTATTTTCAATTCAATACTCAATTGAGTATACAACGTAGTAGTGAACGTCAACACACACTGTCCACCGCAAGAATCACTGTACCGTATAATATTTCTAACAAATAACGTATTTTACACCCGTCGTTTTACTTTAAGAGATAATATCAATTTCTCATAAAACTTTCGCGAAACTATCGATAAAAATGTGCGAGAATAACAAACAGTCCATAAACATGGCCCCACAGAAACCGAAGCCATTCACGTAGAATATTTACACACATACATATTTCGTATTAAATTGAGCTATCGCCGTACTGGCGATTCTAAGCCGAAAAGCTCAGGTTGCAATAAAATTTGTTTAACAATAATTGTCCACAATACGTCGGCTAAGTTAAAAGTTTTCACTTGAGTTCGATGCATGGGAAGGAACAAATAAGTAGACACGAGCAGTGTCAAAACTGCCAAAAACAAAACTATAAAGTTTGCTGAAAACGGCGTTCGAGCGCTTTATCTGCTCGAGATGTCCAACTCGATTTGATCAAGTTAAAGTATTCTTCTATACAACGGAGCAACTAAGATTCACCTCATAACACCGGTGCTATAGAGGTCAATTCCCCGTGACCATGTGCGGTGTAGAGTGCAAGTGAACGCACCGTCACTTCGACTTTTATAACCGGCCAGATAGCAGATAAGAGTCGCATGTACGCAAGCAAACATGCCCCCTGACGTAGTCGCCGGAACTTATTAAGATATGTCACGGACAACATTCACTTGACAAATGAAACTTTTTGTTGAGCTGTCGTTTCGAATTATCCGTTCTCGGATAGAGGTCAGTGTATAATGGCGTTTGCTCTGATTGGCTGCAAGTTAATTGGTGCCTGAATAACAAGATCGTGGGACAATTAACCCTTACGTATTTAAAGTATCAGCTGATCCGTACTTAGAAGCTTGTTTGCTTCAATTGTAAAGGCAAAACAGTTAAGTTAATTTAGATTGAGTTACAAGTTATTTTAGTCAGTGAGTTATGGTTATTATGTGTAATTACGAGTATGTACGTATTAATGCAATACACCTATGATACGAAAATGAGTAGACATACATAATTATTGATCTCTATGATCGACATTTAAAATAAAGTTAATGGAAATGATGAAATCAGCTGTTACATATTTTTACTTTGAAATCAATCTACGCGACAATAATCTTTTGAACCATTAAAAAATACGAGATAACGACTTGGTAATCCATTTTCAACGTAAATTTCTTATCGTTTCTCCCGCTAGCTAGCGCCATCTAACTAACGGAAACAAAAACTCAGGAAAATTCCAATTTCTTCATAATTTTGCTTAAAAAATAAAAAAATAAATACATTTCACGCCTTTAATCCCAAAGAGGGGTAGGCAGAGGCACTTGCTAAAGCAAGTACCCACGGTTCACCAAGCGTATTTACCCAACGTGACAGGGGGTGAGCCCATCGCCGTTATAGGGTTCACACACCTGTGGTGTGCGGGTTTCATCACGATGTTGTCCTTCACCGTACGAGCGTTGCGTTGCGTACATAGGCTCTGAAAAAGAGTCCCATTGGTACACGTCCAGTAGCCGGACTCGAACCCGGGACCTCCCGGTTACAAGTCAAGTATCTGACCAACTGGACCACAGACGCTTGCAATTTTGCTTAACATCACATTTATAAAGGCACACACACACACACACGAATTTCTAACAATACCTCTAATATAAAAATATACTAGCACCGTTGTCTATTCATCAAGATTTTTATGATATGATAAAATCAAATGCCTCTATATAATTAGGCAGAGACAGTCACAGACCCCCCAGTCTCGTAAATGGCTTGATGGCCGCTGTAAAACCTCCGAAATCTGTGCTATGATAATTTATGAAGCATGCTTCATAGATGGATTTATTGCGCGTGTGTTTCTGTGTCCGTATTGAGACGTTAGTGCCTATTAGGATGTGTGACTTTTCCGATGAGTGATTTTAACGCACAACATAAATTCGGCTTCATAATGCCTAGTGAATAATATGGAATCTCAGAGAACATTATGAGACCTAAAACCACTTTCTGGAATAGATACAGAACATCAAAAGTGTCTAGGGATCAAGAACATTTTTAGCTCTAAATAAAATAATTTATTAAATCAAATCTAATCTTCTGGATTGGTCTCCTACCTAATTCCCCATGCCTGTATCAATGACTTATCACCACATTTTGAATAAATTATGAATGAATTCAGTTTTTATGAAATATATTCTTGATTGCAATCTTCTAAAATGTACTTGATCCCTAGACACTTTTGATGTGTGTACATTCCTAACCGAAATCTGGATATTCCATCTATTGTTAACAATTGGGGCTTGCACACATATGTAGTAACGCTGAGAAGTAGGGCTTAGGTGGTGGTGTTGGGCTTGTCTCCGTTGTAGAGGTAGTTCACTAGCTGACCCGGCAAACGTTGTTTTGCTAATAACAATGTTTCTCTGCTATTATATGCATGTATTATACATGCCTTGATAATCACTCTGTCTACTAAAGAAAACCGTTGCATAGTTTCAACAATCTATGCATACAGGGGGAGGAGACTTTGTTTTATACCATGTAATGTTACAGGTTGAAGAAGGAAGAAGCTAAAATTGTTGTTGAATGTCCAAAAATTCAGTGACAGTGATATCAGTGTTTCTCTACTGTATTATGTATGTAAAAAAAAAAATACACTTCACGCCAAGGTTTATATTATACATATAAACCTTCCTCACGAATTGCACTATCTATCCCAAAAACCCGCATCAAAATCCGTAGTTTTAAAGATCTAAACATACATAAGTCTGTCCTTATGGACCGAAGGCGACTTATACTATGTATTGATTGATACAGCTTCACGCCTGTCTTCCAAAGGGATAGACAGAGATAATAATACTTCCACACTCCACGATCATGACACATCCGCATTAAACAATATTTTCCTACAGGCACTATCACTTCGCGCTTACATGGATAAATTTTGTTGACAATTAGTATTAAAATAATCATTTGTTTTGTATCCCTTATTTCAACTTTATCGCCTTTTATTGGCAGTAATAGAGATATTCTATTTGCTTATCATGGCTAGTAGAACTTACATACAATTATAAATACCTAAAGAAGGTGTGTAAAGGGTTTGATACCAAAGACGATTTTTCGGAACCATTGCAGCATACCTGAAACAAAACAATAATATTAGTATTAATTTTAAGGAAAATAAAGCCACTATGCTATTGTGTCGATAACATAAGGATATCATTAGAACTAATAAAAACATCTAAAACAAAAACCTTTAAAAATCTCTGTGGGCGATATGATCATTTCCGGCGATATCGCCTTTTCTGATCTTATTATCACAATTTTATATTAATTTATAATATTTGTACATGGTGTAATAAACAGAGAATCATTCACTCAATAAGGAGCAATAAAAAATAAATAGTAATACAAACAAATTTAAAAAAAAACAAGATTGAAATATTAGTCTACCCGCGAACGCGGCAAAAGTGTCGGCCAAAAGTGAATTAAACTCATTGCCTATTAGCCGAAGTGAGTTATAAAATAAAGCCGCAACAGCTAACTTCATATATTACTGGCCGATAACGAACGGAGACTTCCCGGAGATACAAACCAGGCCCTTTTAGTGAAATTGAAAAGTTTTTCAGTATCACCGCGGCGCGGCGCCACCGTCTTCGCCTTCGTCTTGGATCAATTGCTATTTCATAATTACCTACCTACAAAGTGCATTGGTGTTCGTTTGGAATAATGTAATGTGTTTTTTTTTGTGGAAACATTTGTGAAGGAATGTAAGTTTTATTTTAGTTTGTGAGTCTTAGTTTATTTTTTACTAGTGGACGCCCCGCGATTTCATTCGCGTAGTTTAATAGTACCTGCATCCAAAATTTCCAGCGTGTAACTTGAGCGGTTTAGATTTTTCATACAAAAGTATTTTCCCGTTAATTTCCGTTCTCGTGGAATTCCTTTCTTAGTGCACTCCTAAAGTACCTAAACTATTTCCTTTCCAAATTTCAAGTGCCTAAGTTTAGCTGCTTGAGCTGTGCGTTGGTATGTCAGTCAGTCAGTCAGCTTGAGTTAACAAAATTATAATAAACCTTTAAGAATATTTATAAGTACGTAGATACTAACACCCAAAATCGATTCATTCACATGACATCTACTGCTGGACTAGGGCCTCCCCCAATGATGTTCATGGTAATTTGGGAGGGAATAGCAATAATCGCTACGCTTGGCAGGCGGGTTGGCGATCGCAGTCCGAACTTTAACCGAAGTCCACGCGGGCGAAGCCGCGGGCGGAAAGCTAGTATGTAATAAAATACTTTTTTTTAAAGAAACGCGCTCTGACATTATATTAATAGTTTAAACCGGGTGTTACGGCGCGAAATTAACCAAAGACTGGTTGGTCAGCTCGCGACCACGACACATGTAACTGTGTCGAAACGTCGGGCAAATAACGAAGTTGAATGCTTGTCTTTGGTTAATTTCGCGCCGTAACATCCGGTTTAAACAATTAATATAATTAAATGCCAGATATTGAGATATTGTGTTGGTCCCTACAACATACATACATACACTTCACGCCTGTCTCCCAGAGGGGTAGACAGAAACTACAGATCACCATTTGTCACGGTCCTGACATACCTACAAGTTTCCAAGTTGTTTTTTTTGTGTGGTTATAAACTTATAGGTATATACATAAAGCCACGTCGATATTTCCTAATCAAATAGACAGAATATTTAGATAAATTACGCCGGCCAATTTATTGGGCGGTCAGCCTATCGATCAAAGATCCCTTTGCAGATGCTGATATTTCTTTGGCTTTTTTATGGAGAATACATAAATTCATTAAACCTTCGTTAGGATTTCCTCCCCTTTCTACATTCCAATCCTACAATGCATAAAAATAATGATTGAACTACGAAAGTTAATTTCAATTAATCTTTTAAGGAACCAATCGGAGCAAAGTGTTTCATTATTAGGGTTTATTACGGAATTGACTATTACAATTACGTAAATGTGTAAGACGCATTTACGCAGCGTGTTATCGATCCCGCATTATGCAGTTGCCCTAATGTTATTATTGGACAACGGGGCACAAAAAGGTGTTTAGTTTTATTTTATTTACTCTCTATTTTTTTACTAAGGTAAATAACTTATAGCATATATGTACATGTATTGTCAGCCACATGACGTCCTCCTCAATTATTGCCATGATTATTTGGAGGGAAATTCCAATAATCGCCATGCCTGGCAGGCGGGTTGGCGATCGTAGTTGTGTTATGGACCACTGGACCTCTTCTCCCTTGGTTAAAAAGTTGGGCTGGGGTGGTGGCACATGTATTCTATACGCCGTCACCATACGGCTCAATATACATAACGTAAGTTAAATTAAAAGTTGTTCTTCATTTTTTTCTTAATATTTTACAACAACACACACATTGCCCTCATCCCATGTTAAGTATAAGTAGCTAAAGCTTATTTGAGACATATTTATGGCCTTAGCTTTATATTGCTCTTAAAATTAACATGGACTAAATATGTACACATGTTCATATCACAGCCCTAACTGTGCAGCAGTTTTTCTAAAATAAGAATGGTACTACATTTTAATTATAACAACAGTTATACAATGTCCGTCAGTTTGTGATTTTTCTATCATTTTACGTTTCCCTAAGCCCGTACAAAATAATACAACTCAAAATACATACAGATTGCGTATGACGTTATGTTTCACTTTGTCGTCTAATACAGTCGAGCCGGACGAGGCGTGAACTCAACTAAGGTAATCTTATTAAATTTTTATCACATACGGAGGGTTCCGCTATGCCTTATTTATAACCTTCTGACTATTTAGTGGTTTTCGATTTATGGGAAATGTATCAGACTGATCAGAGATAGTGTTCCGTTGATTGAATGCGATGGGGATCTCTAGCTCTCTCTAGATTGGTAAGTAGTAACATATTTGAAATTCGAATTGCAGCTTCCTCGGTTTATTTTTTCGTCTCTTACCGGCCAGTAACGAAGAATAAGCTTTTTAAATAAAAAAAACTATTTGTTGTTGTTGTTCAACTCTTTTCGGAAGCAAAACGGCAAAACATTAACTAGCATTTAATTTGCATAAAAGCTTTATTTTTAATTACTCCAGTCACAACATAGTAGTTCAGGTTTGTTTTTGCGTTCCCCGTTGGAACATTTTGTTGAGTCTGGTATTAAAAAAACATAAGCTGGAAAGCTTGCATTGTCCAAAACCTAGGGAGTTTTACCGAATTAATCATAGCGGATTATTACTGGTTTTCGATATAGATATAAATTAGCTTTCTAAACCGGGGTTTTTTTTTTTATTACTTCTACTTTTTTGTACAATAAGGAGTTTTCTAATAAAATAAATCTGTGAAAGATAGAGGGTATCCAAAGAAATGCAACTTCCTTATTATATGTCTTCGGACTAGTTGTTTTGTGATTTTTTTTAACTCCTTATTTTAGTCGTGAATAATAAAAATTTAGTTTTCTATATGGTCGGTTAGCTATATTAGCCGTAGAACCGATGACCGTTGTGGAAAACGAGTTGTCGAGTGGAGACCGCGTCTCGGCAAACGGAGTGTAGGACGCCCTCAGGCAAGGTGGACTGATGATATACGCAGGATGGCTGGCAGAAGCTGGATGCGAGAAGCCGAAAACAGATCACAGTGGCGTGCAATTGAAGAGGCCTATGTTCAGCAGTGGACAAGTATGGGCTGATAATGATGATGATACGGTCGGTTAACATCAGTTGTTTCTAGAAAGTATTTATTTTGATACTTAATACATCAGACATACAAGCCTGTCCTCGATTCAACGTCAATATTTCAAGCGATACGTTTCCGATGCTCTCAAGGAAAGTATAACGAAAATACTCGGCAATTTTTAACACACTGCAATAACCCGGGTTTTCGGCCACAACGACGTACCCAGTCGCTTGAACCTGTTTCACATGTGATTCCCTCTATGAAAGAGCTCATTTGTGTGTTGGAACTTAGCTATAACACAACTGTACCTCCCCAGAAATAGTTTTAATCAGTGTTATGCGATCCATTAATTAAATTACGGAGCCATGGGCGTCGGTGTAGTAAGAAATTACTTTTATTTGTGGCGACTCGTTCACTCGCTCACTCACTCATTCAATTATACATTCATTCACTCATTTCCGGGCCATCGGGTCCATTACCTTTAATTAGTATTTATTAATTTAGAGAATTACGTCGAGGATGATTCGTACGTAATGATAGGGCCAATTTGGTATTTTATTGAATAAATCTTAATATATAAAAATACAGTGTCATGATGTTTGTTCCCAATGAACTCTTAATCAAGGCTACCGATATTCACAAAAGTTGGGATTTATATGTAATTTCGTCCAACTTGATAGACAGGATAGTTTATATTTAAATTAATGGTCTCAATAAATTATAATGAACAATATTTTTTTATCGCGGAATATATAATATATATTAGCAAAACAACGTTGGCCGGGTCAGCTAGTAAATTATATGTAAATCTACTGCCTCTGTCCTCCACACTGTAACATGACGTAGATAGCAATACTAGTAATAGGTATATCTAGAAAACATTTCAAAATAAATTCATTTCTATTTAATTCGTAGCAAAGTTCAATTTAGAGTGGATTTTTTTACATATTGATGGAAATTTGTGCGGAATTTCAATCTCTTTTATTTGTAAATACGTTTTTTGTTATTGCTTATAAATTAACTTTTTACATGCACTTGTTCCCAACTGTCTATTATTCAAAACACAAACAAAGTAACTTTTTCATAGGCATACATATACTGACATATCCCTAAAATAAATAAGATTTAAAAAAAACATTTTCATGCAAAAACAACATCAAATGAAATTAAGTCAAAGTCGTTATCTTAAACGAATTTTAAACTGTTAATGAACTCCACTGTACTGAACAGTCTAGTTCATGATAATAATCAGATAATATAATTGACTGTAACTACTTATAAGACCAAAAAAAAATCGACAAATTCTTGAAGCTTCGCACGCTCTGTGATTTCGGAAGCTAATTCAGAGATAACATATTCTTTTTTTTTTTGCAAAATTTCCAAAAGCTAACAACTCGGAACAAAACAATGGCAACAAGACCACATTAATCCACCACTAAGTACTAATACATAAAAAGATTAACTAATTAAGTGCTAAATTTATCCACTTAAGGCTAAAGCTAAATACTTTTATCACATTAATTGATGATTAAGCCGCCGCATAACGATACTTAGAATCACTTCACAATTTTAACCGACAGTTAAATTGAGCGTAAAATATATCCACACTATTATTATTATGGTGATAATAAAACTTTATGGTTAGTTTATAATTATCCACCTAGGCTAATGGATTCTCTGATTATAAAGCTGTTTAACGATGATATTAGGCATTTAAATCTTAAGTTAAATTCAAACGAAGCGCACAGATTAAAGGTAAACGAAAATTAAATGTAAATAAAGAAAAAACAAAATAGGTACACTGTTTTACCTGAACCACAATTTTGAAGGAATTTAACTCTACGAAACCAAACGACACAGAAGTAAATAAGGAATTCACGTAATATACAAATAAAGCGTAAAGCGCTTCACAGATCGCGTGTTTACAAGATCGCGTCCAAAAGTAAACTGAATGATGAATGAACGAACGAGAGCCCGCCGAGTGAATGGAACGCTATCGGGTGCATCCTGCCGCGATAAGAAAGGAACTCGCTTACATTATGACGCACCCTTATACACCCTTTATTGTTAGTGTTTGTCGTAGAAAATAAAGGCACATTTACACTGGTTATCGGTGAACTGTGTGTGCCTGCTCGTAATTACTGTGACATCTAATATCCTCTTGGCTCGTTGTTGTTTGTTTATAATTGTAACTATCTCGGAGGTTTTTTTTTTTGGGCTAATACTTTGTGTGTAAAGAGCGAATGATCCTAATTATTTGTCAACACTTTTAATTGGATTGTCAATTAAAACGGAAATTTAATAACACCGTCAATGAATCTCCAATGCTTGTCTGGGACGTGAATATGATCCAGGCGTCTCCAATTGTACGCCACCGTGATTTATTTTTCGCATTCAGCTTCTGCCAGAGAGATCTTCCGCAAATCATCAGTCCACCTTGTCTGAGGGCGTCCTACACTTCGTTAGTCGAAACGTCTTCGCTCGAGAACTCCTTTACCGCAACGGTGGTCAGTTCTACGGGCTACTATTGTTCAGCGTTTCTCTGAAGGATCATATAAGAAACGAGGGGATCCGACAGAGAACCAAAGTTTTCGACAACTCATTAGATTAGCGAACTGTAGTGGTAGTAGGCCGGCCATCATCATCCACTGCTGGACATAGGCCTCTACAATTGCACGGCACTGTGATCTATTTTCGGTTTCTCGCATCCAGCCACCCATCTTGCGCATATCATCAGTCCACCTTGCCTGGGGAAGTCCTGCACTCCGTTTGCCGAAACCCGGTCTCTACTCAAGAACTCGTTTGCTCCAACGGTCATCGGTTCTACGGCAATGACTCAAGATCATCTCGCCAAAGATTTTGTCCAACCCATAGAGTGTAATCTACATTCGTTTATGTACCGTTAGGCAAGAAAGTGTTCTATTTTTGATAACACTTCCTGTTTCATTAAAACATCATTATGGTAGTTATAATGTGACAAGCAGAAAATGAACCTTAATGTCATTAGACAGACAATCTGAGTTTTCCTTCCTTAGGACGTTAGATCAGGTTCTTGCCTGACTGTACGTCCAATAGATTAAAAACAACACCACGCCAATCACAACACAACACCTGATTAAATGAAAAACTCTTATTCAAATAACACATATGAACGAATGCAATAAAACACGATTTTTTTACAGTGTCGATATAGTCACTGTAAAAAAATCGTATTATGAAACTTAAATATCCCTTTCGCGATCAATCAAAAGATAATAGTTGAAAAAGCCCGGGTTTGTTTACGAGATTGCCCACTTGGAGTGTGTACTGAAAAATACAAAAAAAAAAATACCGACGTCAGTGGCGGCGCGGTAATATTATTTTTCAATTCTCATACAAAGGTGGTCTGTTTCCAGCGGCAAATTGGTTGTATTGTCAATTTGGGCAGTGCGTACCGCGCCGGGCGCAGATGAAATGTTTATTTTCAATTTCCGACATTTCCCGAGCGCGTTCGGGTGTGGATTAGGCCGCGGGACAGCTCGGCGGGCTGGCGACGCCCGCCTGGTGGCACACCGCGGTGTATGTGGCACCCGCAATACCAAAAACTGTCGCGATTAACTCGAACGCACGTTGGCGCAACGGTGTTGAGGCTGAATGCCACGGTTTTTGCTCGCACGTTGGAATCGTTGAATGAGCGTTCAACATTTTGCAATTGCGTCGATATTGTGGCTTAGTAGTTTAATTGTGTCGGTACAGTTATGTGGTAAAGATTATTGGAGTGGAGGTTATGTTCCAGTACCAAAAAAATTGGGGTTTACATGTCCATTCTAGTATGGCGTTTGAGATATAATGCTAGCCTAGCCTAATATTTATGACGTGTTGTTCAAGAAACGTACCTTATTACATTAATTTGCCAACTATGCGACTAATAATAATTATTAAGTTGTACCTATAATTTAGTATATTTTATAACACATCGGCAAAAGAAGCCTGAAGCCTACTTAACCGGCCGAGGAGAGCAATAAAACGTGACTAGCGAAGGCAATGCCAACTTGAATGGCCTCTCCAATTGGATTATGTGGAGGTATCTAAATTAAAGTGGAAACACAAATCTAATTAGAAACTAGTGGGTGGAAGGTGTGAAACGCATCGTAAACCAATAAAACTTCCGTTATTAAGTGTCATATAAAACAAGTTTGGTTCATCTAACAATCTAGCAACTCTAAATATCTCGCAATCGGAGTGGTTGAGTAAAAGATTTTTTTTTTAAACGTAACAAAATTTGCGAAAAAGGAAGACAAAGTATTCTCTTGTATTCAATATTAATTTATTTATTTATTAACCCCCTTACCAATAAACGCCTTTTTACTTACACAACTGTTATTACAGGTCTACTTGAACTGGTTATTCCGTATTTGACATACAACTGACAAGTTCAATTCCGCCATTATTGGTAAGGCCCTAAATATTTACAAATAGGCTGACAAGCTCAGGGCCAAAGCGCACTTAACGTTACAATAATAGTAGGGTAATAGAAAAATGTAAACTAACTTAACCTAGAGAAAAATGACATATAAAAATAATATAGCATAAAAAATAAATAAAAACAACATGAGTAAAATTACAAAACAAAACAATAATAAACATCATAGTAAGAAAGAAACAATTCACATAAAGTATTTATTATATAAACGAGGTTTTCCATGTTATTCATTAATAAATGTTTAATATGTACTTTCAGAATCGTATAATTTAATATTTAAAATATGACCCGAAATTTTTGCTCACGAGTGTATTATGTACGGGAAAGATCAGAATGAAAGGTTCGATTTTAGTACAGACGACAAGAGTGTTGGAATCCCATATAATAACTACTAAGGTCAGTAAACAGAGGAGTCTCGACTAAACCTGGAATTATTACACTCAACTCATTATAACGTTTTCAAATTAAACTGCACCGAGCGGACAAGGAGATACACTTCCTGGTGAGGAAAGCGTTACCAATTAGTACCAACGCGAGCTGGCTACGTCTGGATTACGATACTGAATTACGAAATGGTTTTATGCTACAAATCGAAGGGAAGTCGCGCCTTGGCGATGACGAGGCACGTCGAATCGCGTAATTACCCGCCAGGGATAAATCTGTCCGCGATATTCGAATTACGATACTCAGGAAACCTCTGCGACCAGCTATCAATGAACTCTCACTCAATATTCACATTGTAGACGCCTAGCTCAACGTCACAATCTGTTAACTATCACCACGAATATCCGTGTCGGTTAGTTGATAAAAGCCGGTCTTTACAGTGAGAAAATAAGCCAATAGAGTGAGTGATAAAAGATAAAGCCAAGGGTCACTTTCGTCAGCTTTTTCGTGTTTGAAAACTGCTCCCAGTTTCAACGGGCGTATTGTAATTGGCTGAGACTAGAACGCGGTTGGGGTTTGCCATATCGTTCGGTCACGGTATTATTTCTGGCGGCAATTACTCGGCGCTGGAAATGCGAAGCGAATTTTATGCCCTGATCGCTTTAATTGCCACTAATCGAAGACTGGCGGGCATGGTGCACGTTTTCAATTTAAGAAACGTAAGACGTGACCGAGTATTGCTCTTTGGTCGACAATAATTTTTAATCTCATCGTGCGTCGTCGTCGAAAATTTGAGTAAAAGAGTCGAACGTAGGGTTCAAGATTTCTTGGATCTTTGTAGTCTCAGGTGCGGCGCGAATCGATCATGACACTTCATCGAGTACATACTTATTTTGACATTTAATTTCCCATTCATTCATTTGGGTTTTTTTTTCAATACCTACCTACAGTCCGACAATGATCTTTTGGCGCGTGAATGGTGGATTTTAAATGTGATTTCTCGCTCTAAGGTATTTCTCCCTTTCTTAGTTTGTTTTAGGTAATTTTCCAATGCTTATATTATGATAATATGAATCATTATCCATCAAAACAAGACTTGATTGATTTTTACAGCCACGCGTCAAAACACCCTTGTAGCATTGTACACAACGCTATATTGTACAAATAACTGACAATTACTGTCGTATTTTATGACGCATCGTCAATGTCAATTTATATCAAAATAAAACGCATTTTAATGCTCATAAAACTGTAGAGTGACGTAGAATTAACGACGGCCAATTTAAATTAATATGGTTGCATAAAACGACACGTGATTTCCTTTAGAGAATACATTTATAAGCAAATAAGTAATCGTTTATTGGCCCCACTTTGTGTTGACCGTTATTTGTAACCCTTTATATAGAAACAGCACTTGAGTATCGTTTCATACTTTAATTTCTAAAGCTCTTCAGGAGGCTAATCTCTTACCGTTATGATGTAGAAAAAAAAAACGACAATATTTATGTCAACGAGCGCTCTCTAAGCGATCTATTAGCTTTCAACTAAAAATATGGGGTCCTGCTGTGTCGGGGCAAAAAAAATTATCGGTGATTCTAATGAGTTTTTTGTAAACGCACGTGATCTTATCACAGCGGTGCGTCTATTTGCTTCGCTCAGTTAGTGTTCAAATGTTTTTGTTGTGTTGTGGTCTCACTGTTTGCGGACGACGTCTTTATTTGTACTGTCACAGTATTAAAATGTTGTACCAACATTACAGTGACAGGAAATCAGCTTGACAGCGGATTGTTGTAACAATAGTTGGCACAAAAAGTACAACGTTCCACTATCTCTTTAACGAGTTTGAATAACGCGAAAATAGATACGTGTTAGAAAATGATGTCCTATAAAACCTTTTTTTGTGAAAACTCTCGTCTTCTTTTTATTACTTTGTTCGGTTAAGCCTCTTTAACCATTTTTGACGAGTAGGCTGGTAGAAAGAAAAGTGTTGAAAGTAGGTATTCAGTGTTTCGTGTTTCATTCAATTAAAAAAAAACATATTATACATACAGACGAATTGAGAACCTCCTCCTTCTTTTTGTTTGAAGTCAGTTAAAAAGAGACGACAATGTTTAAACTGTTGTAATACTTGATTATTATTGCATAAACTCCTTATTTATTACAATATTTTAGTAAAATTGAATTATATTTATTTAAAAGTCCATTTCATCATCGTCATCAGCCGCATGACGTCTACTGCTGAACGAGGGCCTCCCTCAATGATACATACATACATACATACACATCACGCCTGTCTCCCTCAATGATTTGCATGAATAATTTAGTTCACCTTTAATGACGACGTAAATAGAAAGTATAGTTAGGTATAATTACCTATTTGTATAACTCATACTTATGACTCAAAGCATCTGTTGTCCAGTTGGTTGGATCCTTTACTTGTAACCGGGAGGTCACGGGTTCGAATCCGGCTACTGGACGTATACCGTGCGGTGAAGGAAAACATCGTGATGAAACCAGCACATAGCCGAAGGGTCATTGTGAAGCTAAGGTTCTGTGTGGGGGGTGTCATTTTAAGTATTACGGGCGTGAGAGTACTGAGTGTAAAAGGACCCCGAGCAATGGTCTTAGAAACGTTGCTGGGCTCGTCAATATGAACAACTTTTACTATGGAGACAATGCGGGGAAATGAAAAAAATATAATTTAGATAAATAGACATTTTTTTGCTTCGGTATATCAGTGGCGTGCACTGGCTTTTACGACAAGGTAGGCAGGAATCTTCAAGGATTAACACCTATGTACCTATAGGTAACTTGTCTTTACGAAATATAGGTATAGACAGTCACCAACAAAACACAGGACTTCGTAAGCCTATGTCGTGAGTACAACAAAAAAAGATCTAGCATTAACTGTATTATTAGGTCGGGTAGCCACAATACTAAGTTCACGCCACTGCGGTATATGACATTTTGTGCCCAAAAACGTTCGTGCTCCGGGCCCTTTTACACTCAGTTGCTTCGTTTTATTCTAAACGTCATTTTATAATTGCAAGTCTAGTTATTTTTAGTCTGAGCCCAGTATATATTTACACATTATATAAAATTACATTCATATGACTTTCAACCTTGCGGTGTTAGACCCTAAGATTTAAAGTGGAGAGAGTATTCGCCGACTGTACACATTATGAAACCGACTAACATTAATACCTAACACGTACTAACTAATTATGTTCTAACAAACATTTTAACATAATTAAACACATTGCACAAATACCGGCGTGTCAATCCAGTGAGATATTCGATAATGAATCGATGGCTAAAATATTTTAACAATTGACAATTCTCACCTGACACAGAAGCTGGATTCGTTGGACTACATTGTGTATGAAATACCATACAAGTGAGGGTTCAAGTTGTATCGTTTCCAGACACCCAGAGGCGACACCTATGGTGTAAATTCCGCATACCGACGGGATAGTGTACGCTTTATCAACTGGTGGTATTGAATTATTTGAAACTAGTATATTCGCGTGGATTTAGACAGTATTATATATTTTTATTATGTTTTATGGGACATCAAACTGAGATGATTTTCGTTAGAAATATTTAGCTATTGATATTAAAATATACAATATCTAAGCAAACTCTCTTCCTATTACTATCTGAGATTAGGAACATTGACAAGGTGTGGATAGGGAACAAAACACTGTACACTTTAAAAAACAAACAAAATTATAAACACACATCAAAAGTCTAGGGATCAAGAACATTTTTTAGCTTAAAAAAAATCCAATTTATTTAAATCAAATCTAATCTTCTGGATTGGTCTCCTACCTAATTCCCCATGCCTGTATCAATGACTTATCACCACATTTTGAATAAATTATGAATGAATTCAGTTTTTGTAAAATATATTATTCTTGATTGCAATCTTCTAAAATGTACTTGATCCCTGGACACTTTTGGTGTGTGTATTTGTCTTATAAATCAATTACAATATGTTTCCAGAATACCCCTGCTAAGAACACCCTGTACCAAGGGCAACCTGCTCTTTCGGGTTGATACAAATATATAATTTGTAATCAGTCAAGCTGTATATGTATATGTATTAATATTTTGGTTAAATGAAGTAACATTAAAAATATACCGCAATTCCAAAATGAATTGATAAACAAATGTCTTTTGGTAAGATTCAACGATTTCCATTAAATATATTAATTAATGTTTTCCTCAAAGTGTTATTTCACACCATCAGAATTGATGACTCCCTCTTTTGCATCATAATAACACCAAAGCAATTCTAGCCCATTTATAATAAAAACCAAACTCACAATTCA
The DNA here is from genome assembly GCA_012932125.1 of Conopomorpha cramerella. Classification (NCBI taxonomy): domain Eukaryota; kingdom Metazoa; phylum Arthropoda; class Insecta; order Lepidoptera; family Gracillariidae; genus Conopomorpha; species Conopomorpha cramerella. The sequence continues at coordinate 26,899 of SJJU01072791.1, read as the reverse complement.
GGTTACCCTCGCCTGTACAATTAACTTGAACATCGTCAAAGGAAATTGACCTCTATCACATAAGAAAATTCACTCGAGCCGCGGCTCAGATTTGTGAAACCCAACTGGCCGTGCGCACGACTGTACCTAATTAGTGAAGAATTTTAATACCGCCCAACCTATCCTATATATTTCGGTGTTTTAATTAAAATTGACAGAGTACCTCGGAATATCGAGTAATTCTATTAATTAAATTATGAAACCAATGGTCCGTGTGACTATGATGGCCGTGGACAATAATGGCGGTCGATTACCGCTTACCACTCGTAGACGTGTTACCGGTAACTGACCGTACTTCACACGACAATAGTAATAGATTACTATCATAAGACTGGACTTAAGTCGTGTTAGCCGAGATTAGGATTGGGAATGTAACACTCTCTGCTTTCTTCCATTTATTTTTGACACAATGGGGTTGGTTACATTTATTGTTTGCTATTGCATGTTCTAACAGTCATCCCAAGTTGTTGTGGAGAGTTACGGAGCGACATTTGAAGGTGGTAGATGTATGGGTCTACAATAAGGGGCTGAATGGAGACTGTATCGGTTACACTATTAGAAAGAGGCATGCCAAAAGGAAAATATCAGTGGCGTGCACACCATATAGGCAAAAAGACTCTAGGCAAAGTTAGCAGTTTGGCTACCCGACCTAATAATAGAGAGACCTAATATTGCTAGAACTTTTATTGTGGTAATTACGACATAGGCTAACGAAGGTCTTGTGTTTTGTGGGTGAGTAGATAGGTAGGTGCCTATATTTCGTAAAGACAAGTTACCTATACATAGGTGTCAATCCTTGGGGATTACTCCCTACCTTGGCGTAAAAGCCAGTGCACGCCACTGGAAAATAGATAGTAAAGGGCTTGTCCCTGACAAAATCATGGTTGCTTTTGGTTGGTTAAAACCTTGTGAGTCCTCGTTTGTCTATGGTAGAGTCGACTATCATCATCAGTTACATAACGTCCACTGCTGGACGAGGGCCTCCCCAAATGATTTCCATGATCAAATGGCATGGCAGGCGGGATGGCGATTGCAGTGGTGTTGTGGTTTAACTCACAGAGAGCGCTGCTGTCCGTCCTCTGGAGTTCCCTCGGTCGCCTCTTACGATCCCCACGACGAGAATAGTTGGGCTTGGGTGGTGACACATGTACACTATTCGCCATCACTACACGGCTAAAGAGTCGACTATGGGCAGTTACTATACTACATTATAGAGTTAGTATTATTTTTTACATTAAAAATGACATTGCAAATCGTCAACCCAACAAGCAAGCACAGTGTCAGTCAATCCCGTTTCAAGTACCATCAACAATAAAGCGAAAATTATGAGAGCGGATAACAAAAGTTTTTTATACTTGACTGAGTCTGATTAGCGCCCCAAATAATATTCACAATGGACCCCTAATCAGGTCTCACGACAGCACTACGTCAGCCGTAATTGAATGTTAAGTCGATTAATCAGAAAAAGTGTTTTTTTGCGACCAACGAGCACATACATGGTTGCTTACGCGGGTTCATACTCAATTATACTAGTACACACATCAAAAGTGTCTAGGGATCAAGTACATTTTAGAAGATTGCAATCAAGAATATATTTTACAAAAACTGAATGCATTCATAATTTATTTAAAATGTGGTGATAAGTCATTGATAAAGGCATGGGGAATTAGATAGGAGACCAATCCAGAAGATTAGATTTGTTTTAAATAAATTAGATTTTTTTAGAGCTAAATATGTTCTTGATCCCTAGACATTTCTGATGTGTGTATTATAAATGGGAAAGACTGTAAAAAGTTAGATCTGAGTGTATATTGACAGAAAAAATACTGTAATAATTTCGACGGAAATTGGTGGGTAGATAGATTTTACTGCAACTTCTATTTGTACTGAAAATATATAAAAAAATTGGTTTGTATAAAGCGAGTAGCAAATTTGATTAATGATGTATAATAATTATGTATGAAAGACGATAATAATATAATATTAAATAGTTTCCTGAAAGATAATGAGAGTTCATGTATTTGAACACAAGGTTAATTTACTTGTAATACTTTTTTAATTATCATTAATTATTAAGCCGTTGCATTTTCTTTACAAAGAATATGTGACAAACCCAGCAACGGTTAATAGGCGCAGCACTACATTAAAATGAAGTAATTACAATAAAAGTAATATGGCATCATAATTAACTAAGCCTGATGAAGAGTGCTTCACTAGACATAGTGATGTGAACAAATAATGAAAGTGCTAGACAATTTGTCGATAAAAATACTGAGGAGGCTAGATTCGTCTCAGTCGGTGTCAGATGTTTATTGTGTACAGTCTAATACTGCTAGAAATATTACAATATTGTCAATAAATTGTCAATACTCTCATAATCTACAAAATATTGGTAACCAAACCAGTCGTTTTAAAACCGGGGTTTCCCCGGGGTTTTCTTGGCTGTATGAGTGCACCTCATCCGTCGTTCTTCTGCTATTCGATAATTATTTTATTTCACTTCATTCGATAATATTGAAGTGAGTACTTATACGTATGCTGTGGTTTAATAATATATTGAATATAATTGCTCCAATTTACCTATTCGCTTTAATATTAACGCTGTTTACACTTTTCATTAGTTGTAAATAATTTAATATATACTAATATATTTTAAGTAATTATTTTCATGCAATTATTTTCTCGACAATTTCTAGCTTCGCCCCATCACTACGACTAGCTCACTAATTAGAGCGAGTGACAACCCACTCGCTCGGCGTAAAACGTCGCAGATTTATCGTCACAGATTATTTATATATATCATTATGTTTATGAAACCACTCCCGCCTTCCCGCCTTTCCCGCTAATTGAATAGCCGAGATTTTTATACAAGTAACATCGCAATTCTGTATATTAACGCTACGAAATTGGTATGCCATTCCGGACAAGTACTATTTACTGTATTATGTTTAATTTACGTAATATAATGAATTAATACAGTTACTCTTCATTGCATACTGTGCAATACAAATGTAAAAAAAAAACTACGAAAATATTCAAAAGCCTACCTTATCGTTTCTATAGTCTGTCTCTCTAGTAGTCGTCAAGGACTTCTTTTTTTTTCTTTTTTATTTTTATTACTAACTTTCGACATTATGCATTCGAAGCGTTTTGATAATGTCTGTATATTTTATATATCTATGTAATTATGTACGTATCTATTTGAAGAAATAAGTACCTAATGTTTGAGGCTAAAAGAAGACTAAAAGAAGTTCCCAAGACATCATTATTATTAGCTCCTCTAATCACTATGTGCAACTGCAGTTACCAACCTGGCACATGTACGTACATAATCAGTGGCAAACTAATTTGACAGTTGTAATGAACTCAACTCCGTAAATCACGTGCGACACGGCACCAATCCGGACTTTCTAAGATTCAAAGTACCATTCACACCTGACCTTCCCCTATATACACTTTTTATGGTACCAAAGCTCAAGTTCTCTTATACAAATTAAGAGTAAAGGTGTTACTTATTTCTGCAGTGGTTGACGGACAGCTCACGCCCTTTTAGCACCAACGAACGGACGCGTCAAAGTAAACAAAGATGGCTTTTCATAAGCTTCTCTTATTAGAACTTTACCTAGAGTATAAATGACAAAATATTGTGTATTATGTTACACTGGTTATGAGTTTGCCGAAAAATGTATGCACCAAAAATGATTTATATTGCATCCAAAATAGTGATGGGACACACGCCCACGATGCCATTTTAGTCGATATGGTTGTTTTTCAATGTTGACAACTAAATGGGTGTTTGGCCATTTTTAGTCCACAGTAAAAGTAGGGATATATTTATGGTCGGCCAAGAGAGTGGCCTATCAATATTGATGATACTTCCTGTGTCATTAAACGTCAATAAAGTGGACTTGCCAAATCAAATGCCCACGGTTCACAGTCATGCCCAGTTGGTCGGACACTTGACTTGTAACCGGGAGGTCCCGGGTTCGAGTCCGGCTACTGGACGTGTACCAATGGGACTCTTTTTCAGAGCCTATGTACGCAACGCAACGCTCGTACGGTGAAGGACAACATCGTGATGAAACCCGCACACCACAAGGTGTGTGAACACTATAACGGCGATGGGCTCACCCCCTGTCACGTTGGGTTAAATACGCTTGGTGAACCGTTGGTACTTGCTTTAGCAAGTGCCTCTGCCTACCCACCTTTAGGATTAAAGGCGTGAAGTGTATTTTTTTTTTTAAATGAAGTTTATTGTCTAGTGACATTGATACATGATTGATTTTATCAGAAGGTTTGTATGTACTATAATACTTACAAATAATATCAGACAAACACTGTTAATAATGTATATTGACAAAAAAACGTTTGCCAGTTCATCTAGGTATAGTTTTAAGTATTATAAGAGGATTAATGGATTTTCATAAATATTGTTTTCATAAAGAACACGAATACATATTAAATCTTATACGTAGTTAAAATATACCCGAAATGAGAACGAACCAGCTACAAGATAATACTTTGTAGTTCGTTATGTTATTATTATGTCGACACAATTTCGTAGGAAATGCATATTGCGTATATTGCATACGGACATAAAACAATCAACACATGACAACCGACGACGTGTTCTACGAACTATTGTAGATATTTTAATTGGCCCGAAAGCTCTTTTGTTGGACGCGAGCGCCGAACACATGTATCGACTTACTAAGTTACATACGACAATGTTTCACTATGAACTGTTGAACGGAAGAAAACACTAGCAATGGTAGCTCTGGGGTGATAGTAAACTGTATAGTTTCACCCGTCCGTTTGCTGTACACTTGGTGGTATTTGTTCTCGATGGCCAAGCAAATACATCATTGCTAATTAATTTTAATTGGACAGCGCTACAACAACGCACTATCGATCTTTAGCTGTTATTTTATTAACAGTGCAAGCAACGGTTACCCTTCTTCACGATTCTAATTCGACTGCATCGCTCTTTTGTCCTTGACTGTTTTTTTAATCCGATTTAAAAATCACTTTAGAATACTCCCGATACTGTAACTGTTAGCTTGCGTCGTAACAATAACAGTTTAAATTTTCCGCTTGTGCGGCCCGACAGTCGAGCACCCCTGACCGAATGTCAATTGTGAAATAATAATGAATAAGCGAGTGAAAAAAAAAACAATATTTTCCTAAAGAAACACTCAGCCGCGTCCAATCCAAAACGTCGCGCGTCCCGTCGCGTCCCGGGACAATAGAACGCACGCAACAGACGTCGCGAACCAGTGGCACGAAAAAAAAAATACTGAGCGGTACTTGTTTAATCTCATGAGCTGTTTAATTGTCCGCGGCAGTGATGATGACAGTCCCACTGGCCGAGGGGGGGGGGCAGGGGTACAGACGGGGGAGGACACGTGACCTGTCACCAGCACGCAAATTAAAACATTCCCCGACTCCTACGGTGTACAACTACGATTTGTGACAACCCTGTATAAGTTACATTAGGGCTGGCAGAAGGCCAATGTTTGCTTGGGGGTATGAATGTTGAAAGGGGTACTCGAGCAGAGTTTTGTTGCGTTGTTATAATACGCAACGTAACGATGGTCATTTGAATTAATTAATTTTCGGGTTTCATATCTTGTTATAGACAAACGTGGATTTGTTACTAAGACTAGTTGGAGGCACCGCGATTTCATTCGCGTAGACTGAATACTCAATTCATTTATATTAAAAAATATTATCAACGAGTTTTAGAACCATAATTCCAAAACTTACGTTTTTCTGCCCCCCTAAGGGACGTATTGATGAAAAATCCTCGTAAAACATCATAAAAATAACCCCTCTTCGAAATTTCAGCTTTCTAGAGTAAAGGGCGTTGATGAGTGACCCAGGACTTTGAGTTTTATGTAAATGTATGAATGCAGTTTTTCTTCTTATAGAAATCGTGGCATGGTTCCTAAGAACAAATCGTCATATGTGTTATAGTTTCATACTTTCCCATACTGACCGATTTGAATGAGCCAACCTGTATAATATACTAGTGGACTCGACAGACGTTGTCCTGTCTTAACTATTAATATGAATATAAAATTAGTATAACCTCCAGGATGGCCTGTGCCCAGCAGTGGATGTCACGAAATATCCTATCCTATCTCTCAAATTGGACGAAATTACATATAAATGCCAACTTTTGTGAATATCGGTAGCCTTGGTGAAGATTTCATTGGGAACAAACATCATTACACTGGATTTTATTAAGATGTAGATAGAGGTTGATACAAGTCAACATACGATAATAAACTATGTTAATATTGATAACCCAGCCATAAAAATATGTCTCCGTCCTACGTAGACTGTGTCCCATTACTCTCTGACCCAACGTCCTGAAAAAAAAAACCATAAACAACAAAAAATAACTAAAGCTGCAACACGTTTGCGCTATAAATACGTTTTCAGGACTTGTCTATTATTCGTTATGCTACGGGCGTCCTGTCAACCATTCCGCACAACCGTCTTATTATTAATCCAATAAAAATATCTTCGAGACTCACAACCGAGGTATGTACCTACAACAGATTAATTAAATTTCGTGTAATGTGTACAATGGAGGACTGGCTTAGGCAAAATATAAATTGAGCTGCACAATAGTACTGTGCCAATACAACCGCAGCTCATGTCAAACTATATATATAGCAGTTCAGTCTGATGGTAGTACCTGCTTCTGTTCACTTGACTCAATTATTATAACGTTCTTTCGCCAAGTTATTTGTTTCGGTGGGGGGGGAATTTTAATATGAATTGTTTCGATGAAGCGTGCTGGTTGGTGGCGGATGATAAATAGCATAAATTATGATTTTAGAAAAGAGGGGGATTCGACAAGAGGATTTTTTCGGTTTGACAAAATACTGCATTCGTGGTGTACTGTAGGTAAGCATAAGGTGGGGTTCAACCTCGATAGAAATAATTGATTTTGTCGTATGTAAGATTGAGTAAACAAAGGACTTCTAGGGATATTATCTCAATGAAACCCTTTGGCAACCGAAATTAAATATTAAATCCATGATGGATATATCCGGGGCCAATATCGAGCGGCGGCGGTGGCGTAGAAAATTTAATAATTAAAAATCACCCCAACGAGTATAGGGGCTGATGCATTGCCCGCTATATTTACGTAATCATTTTTTTAATTAAAAAATTCTTATGGTTCCATCCGCAGTTATAATGTATCACGCACTCTGCTCTCACGGAATAATATATTATCATTATTTATTTATTTATTTGGTTCATTAAAATGTATGCCTTTTCACCAATCAATCTTTGATTCTTTCACTAAACAGTGTTTGGTGTTACAAAAAAACCTGGAATGATAATTATTGCTACTTATCATTTTTATTTACACCTTGCACATATCTTTCACGTACAGTCTAGGAAGTATTTTTTTCTGAAATACATACATACTTTTATCTGCATTGTGCAATGATATCCAAATTGACATTTTTGTACTGTCTAGATTATGTCAAAGCTCTGCTCATTTTTCGTTCCAAAAATGTTTATTAACCGTATTATTGTTTTCAAGTTATATGTAGTTGTCTACCTATTGTTTTACAGTGGGGAATTTTCTTTGACGTTTTTCTCACAGATTTTTGGGCGGAGAACTGTCATTACTGTCAGACTTTGAAAACATAGTTTGACAGTCAGAACAGACAGTTCTCCGCTCGAAAATGTGCCAGAAAAACGTCCAAGAAAATTCCCCATTAAACCCCTTATTTAGACTTTGACTTATATTAATATCATTTAGTGCCCTTGAGCTGTTCACCAGTCAGGAATGTATCCGGCCATCAAGCATTTTCTAAATTAGTATTAAGTAAGTCATATTTATGTTAAGTATACTTAGCAGTAAGCCTTGGCGATTTAAGCCTTGGCGATTTGAAAAGATGCAAGTTTCTTCCCGGTTCTTCTGGCCAGTAAAAGAAATTAATTCGAACCGGGGACGATTACTTTTGTTTTAAAGTCATAAATGACGTTCATCAAGCTTTGTGTTATTCTACTGTATATCTGTATGTTATAACACTTATAACGATGAAATAAAGAAATTTTGACTTTTGACTTTGACTTACTTATTTAGGTGTTTTTAAAAGGAAAATTATTGCATTACTTCTCTCATTTAAAAAACATCCGACGACCCCATCCGAATGTGACAGTGAGCCGACAACGGCATAATATCAAACATTCGCTGCAAAACCAATAGGCCAATAGTGAGTTATTAAAGCGCGCCCCACCTGATCGGGGCCATAATAGAAATGCCAGGATCTTATTATTAAAATTGCTGGTAAATTGCGCCGAGCGGTGGAGGGGTGCTCGCTGGCTGGTGTTCTGAGCCCCCGGACCCGAAATCACCCAGACATTTCTCAACTACGCCATGTTTTTGACTACCAACCTTACATGAAGGCTTGTCATTGGCAAGCATGGTACATTATGACTTTTTTGGTACATTATTGCTTTTTTTTTTTTATGCAACGCGCACAGACATTATAACTCAATACAAAGGTAAACTCGAGCGTGTCTTTGGTTATATTCGCGCCTATATACCCGGTGAACAATATTGAGTTATTATTGCTTTTGTTTTTTGGAATATAATAAGTTGAGCGCCTAAAAATACTAAGTTGACCAGCAAAATTACTAATTGAGCAGAAAAAAAATTGATTTTGTATTTATTAGCTGACCAAATCAGTAATTTTGTCGCCAAGTCAGTATTTTGGTTAGGTTAGACTTTTTGATGCACGTTTAAATACTATCCTTGTTTTTTTAGTGACTTTTTTCATTCGACGTAGTGAGGTGTAGTGGTTAGGGAAGTATGATTATTTTGTCATGAGCTGAGAGGTATTTGTGTGTATCTAAGTTTTGGGTATTAACCTATATGCATAAGTGTTGAATTATTCTTAATAATTTTGAATTTCGCGCCTTACGCTGTACAGTGTTCACGTCATTTATACAGATCTGCTTTCTCATTCACTCTGTTATTTTTGTCTTTTTCTAACTTGACTCCGTGGCATTGTAACGATCTGTATTTTCATAACGTTTTAAGTAATAAAACAAAGCTTAACTCAGTTTTCTATTATTTAAAATATCAATAAGTTATAATAATACGTTGTTTATCCCATTCATTATCTCATTCAATTTAGGGATAAAATCGAAAATCATCTCCCCACCAAGTTTTATCAAAATACATTCAGTAGTTTTCGCGTGAAATCGTTACACACTTACATTCACATTTATTATATTAATATTACAATAACGACTCAAGATCTGATATTAGACCGTGCTAATTTGCACAACGCTAGTGTTGAATGCAACGCGATTAATTACTCTGTCTGCAGTTACAGAGCCGATATTAGTAAGACTTTGTTCCAAAGCTTCGAGAAGGAAATTGACGGAAGCCTAGATGTGTAATTGAATTAATTCTATATAAGGCCAGTGCTGACTTTGAATGCTTTAGCATTGAAACTGAAGTTCGATGTTGCTGTTTGCTGCTAGAAAGCGTGATTTAAATTGATTATTTTTAAAATGTTCACTTCTTGAAGCGACAATAAAAAAAGAAGGTTGGAGCAATTCGACCCAGCTGCGGTCGATACAATATGTCAGTGGTGTGCACACCATATAGGTAAAAAGACACTGTTTTACTTACTTAGTATTTTGGTTACCCGACCTAATAATAGAGTTATTGCTAGATCCTTCTCTCTTGTACCCACGACATAGGCTAACGATGGTCCTGTGTTTTTGTGGGTGAGTAGATATGTAGGTACCTATGGGTCGTGAAGACAAGTTACCTATACATACCTATGTAACTGATACATGTATATTCTTATATTATAGGTATCCCTTATTGATGTTTTAGTGACACAGGAAGTGTCATTAACACTAATAGATCATTTTCTTGGTTGATAAATAACTTAAAGATAAAAGAACCGACTTCAACCAGTAAAATTTGACATATATGTATGTGGTTTTCTCATGGATGCCATTGTCGGAACTTAACAAAATTTATATGGGACGAAACGGGAATAACCAGTTTTCAAATTTAAAAAAAAACATCCAAATCGGTTCACCCAGGCGAAAGTTCTGAGGTAACAAACATTAAAAAAATACAGACGAATTGAGAACCTCTTCCTTTTTTTGAAGTCGGTTAAAAAACACAACTGAGTGTAAACATCTGTATGTATTTATTTTCGTTACTTCACCTTTGCTCTAGATCTACCGTACTTGTTACGTTATTTATGCGATTAAATTAATTAAGTTTTTTTTAATCTTTTTGTCACAATTATGTACATATCTTTATCTTTAAACGAGCAATTCTTTTTGGAATTAATTGGAATCTCGGAAACGGCTGCACCGATTTTCATGAAATTTGGTATGTAGAGGGATTTGGGGGCGATAAATCGATCCAGCTAGGTTTAATTTTTAGAAAACATCTTTCCAACCGTGTTTTCGGGCATGAAAAATGAATATTAAGCAAACAACGTTTGCTGGGTCAGCTAGTTCCTATTATACACTGAATACTGGCACTAACGAAACAATCCACCTAATGAGACTTTAAAAAAAAACACAACGAATCGATTCTTCACTCGATGCCGTATGCGAATGGAATCGAATGAACTAATCAGGGTGCGATTCACACAATAAATAGACAATCAACGATTTTTGCGTTCGTTCAAACTTCAATCTGACGAGAGCTGAATGAACGTATTTTCGGGGGTTTGATATTTATCACTCTTTCTAGAGACACCAATTTCTTTGATAAAATACAATCATGACGGAAACACACTTTTGAAATAGCTACATATATGTATGAATTTTAATATATTTTGATAATGACGTAAAAATTATAATAGGATTACATAGTAATGTGCCGTGAAAGTAGCTTATTCGTTGTTTTTTTTGTAATATTTTATACAGCTCAAATTTTTAGTTACATTAACTGTTAGGAACATCGGATCGTTTAAATACATTTTCTATAGAAGCAATGGATTAGCATTTAACTACTTTGACTTCCATTTCCTTAGAATAGGTAATATAATAGGAGGAATTCTCCGAAGCATTAGCCGTAATACTTGTTTACATATCCATACTTACAACAAAAAAAAAAAATAAGCCTCGCTTCTCGTTTTCCCATCAATTAACACATTATGTCACTAATGGCAACACCAAATATCATTTTGTATAATTGAACGTACTCATTTAATTATGCCCCCCCGCTCCCCTCGCCGAGTGATGGTCAACTTTACCTACGCTTACCGCAATAATGGTGTATTGTACTAGATCTTAACACGAGCGGCATACGGGCCAAAATTGCGAGCGAACAGTATTGCCACCTATACTTTTCATAATGGACTGATCCATTACGGAATTCTATATTAAGTGGCTAAATTAATATGGTATTAATTAATATTGTGAATGGACTTCATTACCGCGCCGCGCGGTGTGAGGATATTTTTTTTTTTGCTTTTTTATTTCTTTTTCTTTAGGCTACAGTAACTATCTGCGTTATAGACGATGCATATAAAGATATGACAAAAACAGAATAATAATCTTATAAGTGCGACTGGCAACTAACAAAACATGGATTTTGTCGCTTTTATATTAATTTGTATAATTGAACAACTTTGAAATGTTTTAGTTTTTTTTTCTGAATAGTTTTCTAAAAAAAATCAATCTGTCAAAGATATTGGGAAACGAAAGAGATGCTTCGACTTTATTATTTATGACTTTATTCTATGATCGTTCGTGTTAGGACTCTTTTGTGGGTTTTCTTTTAAAAAACAACTTCACATTACAAGTGAATTTAGGTAGTTATACTCGTATTAAACTATTCCAATTTCTAAGCTCCATATTGCTTAATCAAATAAAATATATATATTTTTTGGCCCGTAACAAAGTATTACTTTGCCCGCGAAAAGCAACACAATATCCAAAGCGGAGTGTAAACCGTAACCGCTCGCCGAAACTTCAACATCTCTCCACAGCGAAGTAAGGGCATCCAGTTTCAAAGTGTAGGCATCCAGGGGCTTCGTCACAAAGCCGAGGGCAGGTACGTCTAAGTGGCTTAATTACCTGGATGATTTTCAAGCTAATTTGCTCATCCCAAGCCCATCTATCCGGTTTCATCGGCATTCGTGTAACTTTGCAACAGTGTTGAGTTTGTGATATCTAATACGCTTGTTACGTTTTAAGTAAAGGGTTTACAGCAACTGGTTTGAAGGGCTCTTGCTTTGGAGAGGTCGTGAGTTGACGGTTATGATTATTAAAAACTTAACCCTTTACGTGACACATCTCGCCTATAATAATATAATAATAATATTTTTTACACCAACACACACATTGCCTTCATCCCATGTTAAGTAGCTAAAGCACTTGTGTTATGGAAATCAGACAACGAGATATATTTACTTAAATACTTTTTTTTTCTTTTAAATACATACTTATATAAATAAAACACCCAGACACATCCAACAAGTATTTAAAAGCTCATCACCTAATTACCTGCCAGCGGTGGGAATCGAACCCACGGCCCTATGGAGCAGAGGCAGACATGCTGACCACTACACCAACGGGCCCGTCAAATCGCCTATCGACGTGATAATAATCAAACTTTTGCCGTGTTATTCAGAAAGCTAGAACAGCGCTGACGCACGGCTAGTATAGGTCTCAAAAACTGGTCCAATGTACGCCAAATACGGACAAACCAGTCTAAGTTGATCGTCAACTAGTTAGTCAATGTTTTATTTTTTTACAACGGCTACTGTCTAAGTCGTGTGTCAACGAAACAAAAAGCTAGCTGTACCTCGCAATGTATTCAGTTGCGGAATTTCGAGATGATGTCACTTCTGACACGTTCAAGAATATGTGTATGTTTATGTAGTTTTTGCTTAAAAAATGTAACAAACAAAATAACACAGGATCGGTAAATCCATTGTATTTTCTAACCCATTGCCCAGTATTACGTTTTACATCCGTTGGTGTTTCAGTGAATTGGAAGGAATACGGTTTGGTATATTTTTTTTACTCCCGAGACCAGAAAAGGAACTCCAAATTGTATCATAAATACCTATAGATGAGTTATTTCAACCTTTCTCGACCTTTACAACGCACCTGAAACAATGCAAAAATATAGGTATTAATTTTAAGAAAAAACTACACGTGTAATTTATTCACACATAAATGGCCAATTAATGAAAGAAAAATACTCTAGTACTATTAACAGTTTAACAGAGCGCGAACAAAACAAACAGTTTTGTGGTACCACACAATTGGAACAACACCATTATAATGTGAACTGTCATAAGTTGTACAACACTACGAAGTGTCCGCTCAAATTACAGTTCAAACTGTACAGCCCAATCTGTCCGCGACTGCACACAGCTGGACAAATAAACCAGCATCTGCTTTTAATTCTCTAAGCAAATATGAAACCCGACAAATATTGAATTCACGGCAAATTATCCATAAAAAGGGGCATTTAGCTTCCCACGGAACAAATATTGACAGATTGACGGACGACGCAACAAACGGTTCGCGTGTCGAAACGCGGTTTTGAATTCCATGTAAGTTAGTTTAAAAAAATTACCCGACGTTTTTATCTTTTTAAACCAATATGCGTTTGCGTACCTGGTTCGAGATAGAATGTTTGTGTAAGTACCGTCTGTAATATGTAACTCACCTTTAGTATCATTATTGATCTACTAAATGAAATGAATAGGCCTAATCGGGCCCAATAGAGCTCATCAGTCCACCACGTAATTATCTAACCATACGAAATTCTATTCGCAATTCACAATACAGTAATTGCCTACTAATTATTCAATACCATTAGGCCACGATAGCGGCAAACACACAACTAAACCTCACGAAATTGATACGTTGCGGCCTACGTGTTAAACTACCCGCCGAATGACGCGAGATCCGTGAAACGCCGTCAGTGTAGCACGAGATGTCGCCGCGAGCACACGTGCCGATCGAACAATGGCGACCGAATCCAATTTAAATCATACACAATATTCTATTAATTGTGATGGACAGGTGTAATCAAGCCGCACACGGTCCGAATACTAGTCTTGTTTAGGATCATCTATTCGTATTGAAATCTAACTCAATATTAGGCGTAGACATGATTTGACTGGGCAATGCAATTGTACAGTATCCTGTATGCATGAAGTAACGCCTAATATAATATTATTTACTTATGTAAATTCCAGTTTTTGAAAGGACAAAAATCCTGGCTAAGAAAAGTACAAGAAATATAAAACATTTTCACAGACTTTTCTTCCTACTTCTGTTAATAAGGGATCTGAGTGACATTTACTGTTAATTTAACGTACTCACGGTAAGAAGGTATCAAACTAAATAACAATATGTTTCGAAAGAATTCTACAAAAATCATTTGCGTATTCTCGCATTCTGTAAACTATTTTTTTTTTCTTTTTGAACCAAAACCACTACACGCCGAGCTTTTCAGCACAATATTTATCATGTTCAAGCAAAAACCAAAGACGTTCTTTTTGTACGAGGCAATTACCTGCTCCTTGCCATTGCTTTTCCACAATATCAGATTAGCGGTGTTAGCAATAATATGCTTGTTTATGTTAGGATAATACGCGTGCAGTGTGCCTTAGACAGTCGAAGGACGTAAGGTCACAACTATGTGTAAAATTACAGTGGTGGGTAACGGAATCAGCCGGCTCACTTTTTTACTATTGATTAGCTGAGGGTATATGAGCGTCCGCAACCAGCCCCGCGTCACTTTAATTTCACACCTATTTCATTTTCTACATTTTTATATAGGTAGAAGACTTTTGTGGACATTAATAGTCGTCCTTATGCTATTTGCAATAAAAGTTATCTAAACTGCGATTCAAAGGCGATCAAAACGAACAAACATTTCCGAATTTGTTGCATCTAAATACCCAGTATTTTCGTATTCTACTATGATATTTCAAAAGTTGGACACATGAATCGAATTAACGTTCTGAATGTTACCCGTGTAATAAATATAATAAACATTATGCACAATATCAATAATATTTCGATGAATTAATACAATGAGGCTTCAAGTGTCACTGATTGTATACACGTCATCGACTGTACCACTAATGAATAAGTAATACAAGCAAACAGATAACAAGAGATGCCAATTAAACAATACGCTAATTAATTCCAAACATTGATGCAGTGGTGGACTTAATTAGAGTCGGGTGGTGTACAGCGCGCCGGCCTTGTGTGGACCATTTGTGTACTGTCGAGCAGTAGATGTGTACTCTCGACAATATCAGGTGACTATGCGAATATTGGCTAGGTAGCTTCGGAACTGAAGACACACTTAAAAGGGTTAAATGGGTCTGTTTGGAAAAAATATTTGGAATTCTCGTATCTCGGATATCTGAACTGATGCGATTTGAGGTAATTCTTGAATCTGTAATTTAATATTAAAATATTTACCAATTAGCTGAAATACTTAGAACTCTCTAACTTAAATACTGACATTGTCACTCTATGTACAAAAAATCCTAAATAAAATAAAGATTAAAAAGAAACTTATACGAAGATATACAACAGAAGTTATTGGAAGGTGAATAGTATGTGGTCCATCTAAACCCCAGCTGTCAGGCTTTTTTTTATCATTAAGAACAAGCGTTTGACCACCATCCTGCCTGATGTTAAGTAGCGATGTAGTCTACGATGGAGCACACTTGTTCATTAGGTACCTTCACCCGCGAAGTGAAGACCTTCAGACTGTACTGCGCAGGAAACACAGACTCCGGCAAGGCTAACAGTAACCCGTGCTTTTTCCACCACATTCAGGACGTGAGTTTAAGTACGAAAGTCATTGAAAGAAACAACGCCAACACAACAAGTAGGTAACCCAAAAATTCAAAACAAACATACACTCGCCAAGACAGCTTTTAATATCGGCGCCGCGGCAGCGCGCGCGTTCCCGCAACATTTTCCATTAATAAAACGCGAAGGAATATTACATATGAAAAAGACATATATCCGTAACACCGGACCCAGCCGCTATCTCAGAGGAAGGTAATAACTTCTTTACAAGTCCAAAGTCCGAGGGATTGAAAAGCAATTTCCCCGACCACCCACCCTCGAGCGGCCGGACGATATATTCCTTCTTTTTTTTTTCTTCACCGCTACTGTAATTCGCTTTTGATTTAATCTTGAGAAACAAATCTTTGAATGTGAAAGTTTAGTTGATACGCATCTCGGGAACTAGTTTCGCTGATTGGATCCCGTCCCGGCCGGCGACCGGCCACAATTGTTCCCAGACATAGAGAGGGGAATATGTTACGCGTGCAACGTCGTACCTACGAATAAAACCGAAAAGGAGCGAAGATCAAAGTCAAGGGCAAATTATGTATTTCATCGTTTTAAGCAATCGTGACGAAACCCGATCTCCACAAAGTGTGTGAACCCTATAACGGCGATGGACTCATTCCGTCACTTGGTTAACTGTGGATATTTGCTTAGTACCCCTGCTTACCCCGCTTTTGGATTAAAATGCTGTATTTTCGTTTTGAGCACTATTACATATATTTAACTGTAGCATAAACATACTTAAATCTTGACGAAAGTCATGTATTATTTGACAGTTGAAAAACAAAAGTAAATAACCCCGGTTCGAATTAATTTCCTAATTATAAGAACCGGGAGAATCTAGCATCTTTTCAAACTGTCATTTAAAATCAAATTTTAAGGTCGTGCTTATTAACACTAACTGGCTATAAAAAAACGGGACACCAAATCGTCAGTCCAAAACTAGGTCAAAATTTTAACTTCGTTTATTGTATAGCATTGAATTCAAGCGTCGAGTTTATTAGGTTGGCATGATTATTCGATGTGTTAATGATATTATACAACTCCTCTACTCTGTTTATAAAAAACAACTCAGAAGCAACTCATAAAGACAACTCATACAAATGGAACACTGAATTTAAATAACACTGTATCATTTCCGTGTGTTTTAGCAAAATAAACTTTAGCTTGAGGATGCCTCGAATAGAGGCGAAACGCGCATCATATTATAGCTCTCTAGACCCTTAGAATGTGTAATTTATTGCTTTATGTTGTACACACACATGTTCCTGTGCCTACATTTATTAAAGTATTCACAATGAAAACAGATTTGCAGATATGTCACTTCTTTCGAAGGTACCTCTAGCATTTCTACTGGTGTTTTCTGTTCTATGACACTTACTATGTAGGAGCACTACGGCAGCTTCAATTCAACAATTTGTTAGATTCGTTTCAGAGATAGTACTTTATTTCTGGTGGCGAACCCTATAAGGTAACTTGTCCTATGTTATTTGGACAAAAATTGGAATAGTGAATATCGATTTCGATTTTTCCATTGAGACAACTATTACAGTTCATAATCAGCCACATAACGTCCACTGCTGAACCAGGGCCTCCCCCAATGAGATCCGTCATTTGGGGTGTAATGCCAGTAATCGCCACGCTTGGAAGGCGGGTTGGCGATCGCAGTGGTGTTGTAGTTTAACTCACAGAGAGCGCTGCTGGCCGTTCTCTGGAGAGCTCCCTCGGTCGCCTCTTACGACCCTCATGACGGGAAAAGTTGGGCTGGGGTGGTGACACATGTATTCTATTCGCCGTCACCACAGTTTACAGTTCAGTTACTAGTGATTAAATTTAAATATAACTAATGAGAGTGGTACGATTGACTACTCTCCGTTTGCTGACTTTTTCAATGGCTAGACCAACATACTATGGCAGTTTATCTATGAAACAATTGATAATCTAGCCATAATAAGTGTTAGCTACAATTAGACCTTGACTGTACATTGCGTCGTTATTAGCACATATAAACACACCACGAAAGTAAAATGTTAACCGAAGTCTAAAAATGGGCTATGATTTACCAAAGAAAATCGCAAGCTACCTAGTTGTGTATTTTGAACCTTGAACACTTGTGAGAAATAAATTTGGGTCATATAATGAAAGCTTTAAATTAACTTAAATAAATTATATAATTCTGTAAATATTGAATAGAAGACAACAATACTTTCTGACTTTATTTTTCGATATTTTATTGTCGAGATCATGGAAGCTGTGTACGATTCTAACAAATCTCTTGCCCCTTTTCCGGGACTTTTACTTGCAATTGGACGGGCCCATTGATGTAGTGGTCAGCATGTCTGCCTCTATTCCGTAAGGTCGTGGGTTCGATTCCCACCGCTAACAGGTACTTAGGTGATTTTTTATTTTATTTTGATGTGATGAGTTTTAAGTACTTGTTGGATGTGTCTGGGTGTTTTATTTATATAAGTATGTATTTAAAAAGGAAAAAAAAATTAAGTAAGTATATTTCGTTGTCTGAATCCATAACTTTGTTACTTACCATGGGATGAAGGCAATGTGTTGTAAAATATTTATCTACCTCTATATAAAACAAAGACCGGTTTGTTACAACACTTATAACTCAAGAACGATTCAACCGATTGGGCAGAAAATTGGTGGGGACGTAGCGTAGAACCAGGAGAATAACATAGGATGTATAACTTTTTATCCCGTTCCTGTGGGACTTAGTGCATTACAGAGTTACTTATAGTTTGTATGACATACTGAAACTACGCGAATGAAATCGCGGGG